>PVHX01006794.1:0-97190 GCA_004024805.1 Geosciurus inauris
ATGGCATTTGCAGGTAAATGGATGGAGTTGGAGAATATCATGCTAAGTGAAGTAAGCCAATCTCAGAAAACCAAATGTATGTACTCGTTGATAAGTGGATGCTGATCCATAATGTGGGGAAGGACATGGGAACAATGGTGGATCTCTGTTCACAGGGGTGTAAGGGGGGAGGGGGCATGGGGACAGCAAAGGTGGTGGGATATGATGGTCATCATAACCCTAACTTTATGTATGACTGCATATATGTTGTGATTCTATACAACTTACAACTAGAGAATTGATATGTTATCCTCTATGTACAATGAATCAAACTGCACTGTTAACATGTAAGCCTAAATAAAACAAATAAATTAAAAAAAAAATAGGAGAAATCTAACTACTTGTACAGTTATTAATGTGAAGGACCATCTTGCTTCACGCCCAGATTAAAAGAGGTAATTCAGGTTACTGGTTTCTAAATCTTGCCCCACACACAGCCACACACCTACCTTCCTGCTTTTTATATATATATATTTTAGTTGTAGATGGACATAATGCCTTTATTTTATTTATCTTTTTACGTAGTGCTGAGAATCAAATCCAGTATCTCACACCTGCTAGGCAAGTGCTCTACCACTGAGCCCCAGCCCCAGCCCAAGTCGCCTGCTTTTGATATGGACTGGCAGTCTCAGTATTAAACCAGACACTCCCTTCAGGGAAAGTTGAAAATAACTCATTCAACTCTACATTCAAAAGCTACTGTAGCTTCCAGTGGATAGAAAGGAGGATATGACAGTGAATAAATAATTCAGGGGGAAAAAATCAATAAATGTTTAGATAACTAAGGAGCTGCATCGGTATATCAGAGTTTGGGCATAGAAAAAAGCACATGCTTTGGAATCACAGGCTTAGATTTAGCTTTATGTATTTATTTATTTTTAGTTGTAGATGGACACAATTCCTTTATTTTATTTATTTATTTTTATGTGGTGCTGAGGATTGAACCCAGTGCCTCACACATGCTAGGCAAGTGCTCCACCACTGTGCCACAACCCCAGCACATAGATTTAGTTTTTTAAGCAAGTTAGCTGCTCAGAGTTCCTGTAGATATCAGGACATCATCAAATTCACCCATAGATTGTTGTGAGGGTTTACTAAAACAACACAAATAAAAAAATGCCTAGTGTAACACTATGACTAGAATAGAATTAGCATTCTCCTGATGATATACCATAAACCTAAAATCTTCAGAAAACTGTATAACATACATTGCTTGATCCCAAGAATTAGCAGAATATGTTCATTCAAATTGTTAGCTGAGAAGTCACATGCCTATCCCTATTCTAATTAGCTAGTTTCCCATATTCTTTCTCTTGACTCTTCTCAATCAGTTCAGTGTTTCTCTTAGCTAGCCATTCCTCTTAAATTTCCACATTTTATCCCACAGACCTAGAATACCTACTTCTCCTATGGCTCTCCAGGCCCCTGACAATAGCCAAAAGGCTGTCTGAACTAGGTTCTGCTTACATCTTACACCCTACGTCCACTTGCTCTCTGTGTCTACCAGTAAGGACTTCCTATTCAACATGTCAAGCCTTTCCTATCTCAGGGGCTCTGCCTTTGCTGTTCCCTTCTTACAAAGGTACTTTCTCCAAATCTGCACATTCCTGGATTCTTACCCTTGAGCTCGCAGCTCAAACGTCACATTCCCAGAGAGACTTTCTCTAACTGCTCAAGTCCCTGAGACTCTCTTTTACATCACCAGTAGTTCCTCACATCACTGTCTTTGTCTCAATTATTGATTTGTTGACTGAAAGGTTTCCCCACTATACTTTAAGCTCCATGACAAGGGCTTTGCTATCTTGGTTATCTGTGCATCCCTACTATATAAAGTTAGAACAGAATGGATACTAAAATATTAATTGAATGAATATATAAATTCAGTTTCTGGAACAAGAGAGGCAGAGGTGGCTCCCCCTCTTCCTTCTCTAACTACTGGTAACAGTGGGAAATGAAATCCCAAGGAAAGACTGTAAATTAGAAAGAGAAAAGGCTAACCAGGCACAATGGCGCAAGCCTATAATCCCAGCACTTTGGGAGGCTGAGACAGGAGAATCCCAAGTTTAAAGCCAGCCTCAGCAATGGCGAGGCGCTAAGCAACTCAGCGAGACCCTGTCTCTAAATAAAACTCAAAAATATAGGGCTGGGGATGTGGCTCAGTGGTCGAGCGCCCCTGAGTTCAATCCCCAGTACCAAAAAAAAGAGAGAGAGAGAGAGAGAGAAAAGGCTGAAGATAAACTCTTGGGGAACAGCAACAAATAAAGTCATTCCAGCCAACCCCATCCCTACCCCCCCCCAAAAAACATTAATTGCTATGGGGAAGGCTCACAGGTGCTACAGTCTCAAGGGTTTTCTGCTTTAAACTTCTTCCAGTAGGGCCTGGAGACATCTGACCTTAGGATTTTCAGGTGAAAACAAGTCTGGATAGCACTGCTTTAGAAACCCACCTGGATTTACCAAACAGTTGTGAGTTGTAAGATGGGGTGGGGGGGCTTCTTTAATTCCATTTAATGAGATTTAAATAGAACAAAATTTTCCAGTTGTTTTCTTTTTAACTTGATCCCTGCCACTTCCCCTTGGGCACTTACTCAGAAGTGAGTTAACAAAACCCACAGCCCTTCTTACCACCAGGATTCTCACAGCTGGCTCTCCCAGAACAGTTGGGCTGTAACTCAACCCTGAGCAGCAACGATGACTCACACCCAAAGAGGCCTATTATGCCCGGTCCATTTCTGCCTGAAACCAAAGGGGTGAGAGAATGAGGGAGTGGGGTGTGGAGGGACATAAGGAACTTCTGTAATTTGTTTCCTTTCCAGAATCCAAAGCCTTCATTCTCTGAACACAGAAGCTGAATCAGTCAAGCCAAGGAATGCAAACCAAGGTCACTGCCATTGCCAAAATCATCACCACTGTTCTAAGTATTTTCCTGTCACACTCATGTATCCCACTTTTGTATAGATCCAGGGTCAGCCACATTCGTTCATTTCCTTTCTCTATTTGCATTCCTTTTTCCCAAGTGACAAAGTATACAGACACATGTGTCTGACTTTGTCCCCACATCTTTGAAAATTAGTACAGAGTCCCATGTGTAATTTCTAGTCTTTGTCATCTTTTAATTATTGCATCAGAACACATGGTAGGTCATAAATTGCCAATAAACTACATAGGAGAGAGATTCTGGTGTAACTGTGCCAAGGAAGCTTAACTTCCAGTAAGGAGTAGGAGGCATAATTTTGGTAGCCAGGAATATCATCAAGGCTGAGCTTCTTCTGATTATATAGGAAACTACTATGGAATCTGAGCCCAGTCTATGGGAGGCTACAGAAGTAAAACTACAAAAGAAACAGAATATTTGACCCTAATCTGCAGAGTTTGGTCTTCTAAAGCAAAAAGAGCCTTAAATTATAAACAGCCTTACTCGAAGAGAAACTCTGTGAAGCACCTACTCCCAGGAATTCCCATTCGGCCCCAGGCCTGCCTGGGTTGAGCAGGCCCATAAATTGGCACTGTTGATATGACCTTTCCAGGCTATATGTCAACAAGAGATAACAACAAAGCTGAGAGCTTTGGTAGCACTCAAAGGAGATTTGAGGGACTTAAAACACTGCTAAATTTGGCAGCAAAAGTTCCTGTTACTTGCAGTTGGAAAAGGAAATCTCTTAATAATAATCATACTTGTAGATAAGAAGCTACTCACTCTCTTTAGAAATAGATCAGAGTTGGGCACAGTGGCACATGCCTATAATCCCAGCTATTTGAGAGGCTGAGGCAGGAAGATTGCAAGTTCATGGTCAGCCTGGACAACTTAATGAGACTCTGTCTCAAAATAAAATAAAAAGGACTGGGGATGTAGTTCAGTGGTAGAGTGCCCTGGGTTTGATCCCCACTACCACAAAAATAAAGAAACAGATTAGAACCTCCTTATCCTGATCCCTCCATTCCTCTGAAAATTGTCAGAGTAATCACTACTAGGTAAGTCCCACCTAGGGCTGATATCAAGACGTTTCTTGGGCAGATAAAGTGCCAGGAGCCTGTCCAGATGTTGCTTACTGTCTTAGCCACAACCACTTGCCACTCTTCAATACCTAAGCCTAAGTTGCTGAGGCTGGTCTTGAACTTGTGATCCTCCTGCTTCAGCCTTCCAAATCACTGGGATTATAGGCATGCACTACCATGCCCGGTTCATACCTTCAACTTTCTAGAAGAAGAAACTAAAGGTAGATAGAAAAACTAAGTTATTTATCCCAAGGTCAAACAGCAAGTCAGAGATAGAGACAACTAAAATTCAGATCTATTGACTAACTGCTGTATGTCAGTGGAGAAAGTTCTAAGAGGTAGAAATCACTAACAGTAGCACCTATTAACATTTATTGAGAGCATATTTGGGTCCAGAACTAAGCTGAGTGATTTATATAAATTAAAAGTCATTTTACCCTTACAACAATCCTTCAAAATGGATAAGATTACTACCCCCAATTTACAGATGAAGATATTGAGGCTTAAGAGTTTAACTTGCCAGAAGTCTACAAAAGTAAGAAAAGCCACACTATAAATTGCCACAGCTGGCTGAAGAGCCTGCGCTCTACACTAGGTCTTGAAGAATATATGGGCAGTATTCACAGAAGCAGAGGTGAGCCAGGCGCCGCGGCAGAAGGATCACAAGTTCAAAGGCAGCTTCAGCAACTTAGTGAGGCCCAAAGCAACTTAGCAAGACCTTGTCTCTAAATAAAAATCAAAAGAGGGCTGGGAATGAAGCTCAGTGGTTAAGTACCTCTAGGTTCAATCCCAGGTAAAAAAGAAGCAGCAGCAGCAGCAGCGGCAGAAACAGCAGCAGCAGCAGTGATGAAGAGGCCTAGTCCGGAGCACTGAAAGAAGAGTAAAGGGCCTCCTATACAAGGCTAAGGAGGACCTCAGGGGCCCTGCCTGGGCTGGCCAGCAGAAGGCAAGGAGCAGGCAAGGAGCAGGCAAGGAGCAGGCAAGAAGCAGTTCTGGTCCAGCGTGGTGGCGCAAGCCTGTACTCCCAGCACTTTGGGAGGCTGAGACAGGAGAATCACGAGTTCAAAGCCAGCCTCAGCAATGGCGAGGCGCTAAGCAACTCAGTGAGACCCTGTCTCTACATAAAACACAAAATAGGGCTGGGGATGTGGCTCAGTGGTCGAGTACCCCTGAGTTCAACACTGGGTACCAAAAAAAAAAGCAGTTTTGGAAGGGTCTCTCCTGTCCATGGAGGGGAGTATCCTAGAGGAAGATAAAGTTGAACCTGTGAAGCAGAGTTGAAAAGAACTACTGAAAAGACTCTTCTGGAATCTTGACAGAAAGAGGAACAAAATACAAAGTGTACTTGACTTCTAAAAGAAAAATCTGGTTTGTTCTTCATGTAGTAACCCCACACTGATTGAAAGACACCAGCACTCTTTCAAAAGACTGCTCTAAGTTGAAAATTATAATGAAAGCATTGGAAATTTACCATGTTCCAGGCAATGAGCTATTTACATATACCATTTCGTTTAATCCTCACAACCTAAATACTATTATTATATCCATTTTACAGATGCCTTAGAGAAAACTTGAGGCACAGAGAGATTAAATAACTTGCCAAGGTCACAGTTACGTCAGGCTCTATACCTAGCCCTCTAAAATCCCTGAGCTCCAGCTCTTGATCACTGCACAGCACATAGCACATGAGAACACTCATGGTAAACATAAATGGTCCCACCAGAGATACCATAAGGCAGCACTACACACGGAGTATAGAACAGTCACTGATCGTTTTGAAAAAACACAATGGGCTAATTCACTTAAAAATGATCTAGAAGGGGCTGGGATTGTGGCTCAGCGGTAGAGCGCTTGCCTCACATGCGTGAAGCCCTGGGTTCGATCCTCGGCACCACATACAAAGCAAGGAAATAAAGACATTGTGTCCATCTATACCTAAAAAAAATTAAAAAAAAAAAATGATCTAGAAAACTCAACTGTCACAACTCCATGAGGTAGCCTGTGTTCTGAAATACTAGTAAGCACACCAAAATTCAGTCCTTCTCAGCTAGAGTTCTAAAAACGAGCTGATTTTATAGGATTTTTCCCCCGCTAAAATTACCCTTTGCTGGGGCTGGGATTGTAGCTCAGCGGTAGAGCGCTTGCCTCGCATGCGTGAGGCCCTGGGTTCGATCCTCAGCACCACATACAAAGCAATAAAATAAAGACATTATGTCCATCTACAACTAAAAAAATATTTAAAAAAAAAAAATTACCCTTTGCTATCCTCCCTCTCACACATCCTATCTTTTGACAATCCAGAAAAACTTCAATGTAAGCCTAGAACCCTCACCCTCTCATATTTCCAGTCCTTTCGTTGGCTCTCTTCTACCATTCAAACAGAGCTTTAAATCACAGTCTAAGAGTGGGACTCTCCCCCTTTTTCCCAGCCTACAAGCATGAGATGGTCATTAACCCTATCATCAAAACCCCAGATTTCAGCAGGTCTATGTTTTTCCTCTCTTAATCACACTGACAGAGGCTCACAGTGAAGGAGACGGTCAGTGGGGAAGAAATCAAGACATCTGATATAATATATATGGGAGTAGGTCCCACACTTGATACCTTTTTGGATACTTCCCAGCTCTTGGCCCAGTTACTGTATTCACTGACTTAATGTGGGAAGAGACCAAGAAGGCGTATTTGGGCACCAAAAGAGACTCTGAGCCCAACAGCAAATGAACACAGCTGTCAACCTCAATGCAAGCCACCCCACCCTCCCAGCGCTTGTTAGGACCTGCACAACCCTGTCTCCTGGGGTCCCCTGGGGGCAGGCCAGCAGTCTGCTACACTGTGAAGGCCTCCCAAGACAGCCTTTCCATCTATCACCACCTGCTGCCCCTGAGAACTACCCTCTGCCCTACCCAGGGCTTCTCTCCTATTTCTTTCTAGTAAGTAGTCCTCCTCCTGTTCCAGATCTTATCTCCTACAACTCTTAGTTTATCTCGCTTTTTTTCAGTCCAATCAGTCCCTCAACCACTTGTGCTGCTTCCTATAAGTCAATCTCCGGTTCACATACAAACCCCCACAGTAATGACAAGGTCACACAGAAGAATCTGGATCTAAGAAACTGAAGTGGTTTCATGACAGATCCTTAGAAACAGGCCTGCTTTGGTTAAGGTAGCTTCATATTCTAATTGTATATAATTCACTCTTTTATAGGACAGTGAAATCAAATATTGAGGCGGTTTTCAGATAAGAAAAGCATTGTGATAGTTTCAACAGCCCCCCCCCCAACATCATTATATTCATTATATCAGAGCTGAAGAAAATAATAGAAGGGGTCTTTAGAAAAATTTTCTAATAAGGTAGCCTAGACTCATTTAACACCCTCCTCTCCCTTCAACACACACACACACACACACACACACACACACACACACGAGTTTTCTAAGGCCTATAGTTAGAAAAAGACACCCCATATTTTTTCCTATCAGCACAATATTATATGGCCTATTCCCCTAAGATAGAAATGCCCAGTATTTTTAGTCAGAGACTCATGGTGCCTCCCCACTAGCATAAAAGAGAGACATAGAATCTCCATCCCTACCCCTAGAAGAAGGCACGCATTAATGCAAGTTTTCCCACAGGCTTTAAAGAGAAATCTCTGCAGACTATGCCAGATGGTATTTTTCCCCCCTTTTCATGCCCTTCTGGCCCCTTCTCCACTTTCCATGGTCCCTCTGACTCAAAGAACTCAATTATGTGCCTGTGGATTCCCCTCCTCCTGCCCCTCCCCAATCCTCCAGAAGGGAACACAGACACACAGAAGGGAACACAAGATAGGACTCCAAAGGGCTGCTGCCTGCCCTCCTCCAGGCTCAGATATGTGTTGCCTTTGCTTGGCTGGCTCAGCAGACTCTTGGGCCCAACACTGGAAATAAGGAGTCACTAGGGCAGTGACAGCTAACAGCTATAGGAGAAGCAACAGGAAGGGAAATGTACTCTTCAGTCCCACTGCCCCACAGGGACTCAGACCCTCCCAGCTCCTCCAGGCAGTAGGCCACCTCTCCCAAAGTAGTTCTTAGAATCAGATGCAGTGGGGAGTGGGGCACAGTCTCTCTTAGTTCTAGGCCAGCAGTGCAACATGATACTTGGATTTGGGGGTGCCTTCCTGAAATTGTTGACCCAACCCTTCATTCCAGGAACAGAAGCAGAGCCAGCAGAACTGAAGATGCCCTTGGTCTGTTCTTCAAGATATTTCAAAGTTTCGACTTCCTTGGGTGACTGATTATTCTAATTTTAGAGGAAGGGGAGCATGGAAGGAAGAGAGAGGGAGTGAGAACAGGAATGTTACTTTTTAATCCTTAAGGAACATAGAGGGATCCAATTTGTGACTCAGCTCTGGGAAGTTGGACTGATGGGGAGTGGGGACCAAATGTGAGCCAACCTAAGCTGTGGACAATTTCTCCTTCTGGACTTAAAAAGCTATAGTAACGTGACTCACCTAGAAGGAAAGCTCTGTGGGTTAAAAAAAAAAAAAAAGCCTACTCTGATTCTTCTCAGGCTTCCTCCCAGACACCACTCCAGGGCATGGCTGGCAGGTTTTCCCTGTCCCACAGTAAAGGGTTAAGGGTGCAAGCAGGGTGCCCTAGTATGCCATACACCCTGTAGGTTCATGGAGGACAGATCTAGGATGCCCTTCCTTGGAGTCTCCCCTCCTCTGCTATTCCATTCTTGGGCACAGTCCCACAACATATCAAGTATCTGCCCTTGGAGTTCCCACTTCCTTGTTTTTCTTTTTGGTTTTCCCCTAAGATATAGCCTTACAAGTTCCTGAAAGAGCTGCCCAGCTCCTAAGAAGGCTTTCAGAGCAATAAAACGTCTACAAGTTAGAAGCCTACCTTTCAAACCCAAAACAGAAGAGAAGGTCCTCTTCCCACTCAAGATAGTTTCTCCAGCAGAAACTAGCGGGACACGGAAGCAAGGCCTGGCACCCAATGGCCTCTCCTCCAACTATTAAAATGCATGACACTATAACTGCAGGGAGCTGTGGAACCTTGGAAAAGCAAAGGGTCACTTGGAATCCCTCTCCTCTGTACTAAAACACATGAGCTAAGTGGCCTATGGAAAGCTTCATCGTGGAAGCATCATTTAAGAGGTTCAAAATCTATAGTGAATATCACTTACATTAAACTTTCCAACCTAAAGAAACTGCTATTTATTTTCTTAAAAATCTGTAAGATTTTTAAGGTTTTTCTCATGTTGATTTATAAATGCAGAAGAGTAGAAGATACTTTATAAATGGGAGAACCAGAACAGAGAGGCAAAGTGACTTTCAAAAGAAGGGGACCATTCCTCAAGTTTCAATTCATAATGTAGGACTTTACTTATTTAAAACTACTTTCATGGAAAACTATCCCATTTGCTCTTCCCAAAAGTCCTGTGGTTATTATCATTATCTCTATCTCACAACTAATAATCTGAAGCTTGTATTAGTCAAGATGCTTGCTCACAGCAATCAAGCTGGCAAGTAACAGAACCTGGCCATGGACTCAGGACTTCTAACCCCAAATTCATTACTCTCTCTTTTACATCAAAAGAAAGAGCACCAGCTCCTTGAAACCCACTGCTAGTCCCCTTCACACATGCAAGGATGGTAAAACTGGAACAGCCCTAACTACACCTCCATGAGTACAGAAGACTTGAGATTCTAGACTTATATTGTCCCTGAACAGACCACTGGACTCGGACACCTCCTCTCTACATCACCCATTTTGCATCTCATCTAATAGTGCTCAGCCACATCCCTCCAGCAAAACATAGTTTCAATCAAGAAAAGTATAGTAAGAGAAGGAATTTCTAAAGAAGTGGCCCATCTGAGGTCCAGGGCCATTGAGTTCACCCTTGTGGACCCTCAGGCCAAAACACTGATGCATACATGTACACATTCAAGGAGTCAGAATCAGGGACATGGCCAGTGCTTGCATTGGCAAGCTGACCCGAAGTTAATCAGAAGGCCCCCTCATTGTTCTCCAGAATACAAAAGACATTCTGTTCAGAAAGTTCAAGAAGAAAAACTGGAGAGCCAGGATAGCAGCTGTTCCCTTGTCCCACTGAGAAACCAAAAGCATCCACAAAGTTCCCTGAAGCCAAGGAGGAAGTTTAAGATAGAACATGGCTAGGGTGGAAGGACATCTCCTGATAGGAGCAACCATAGCATTCATGCTCCTAACAATATTACTGACCACCTAATTACCTCATCATCTTTCTGAGCTCACCACACACCACTCCTCCAGGTCAGAACAAATTTTACCAAAATGTAGGGCAATCAAAGTAGGAGTGTACAACGTGGACACTGTGTGCTCTGAGATTTGATTACAATATTAGTCAAAGGAATCTGAGAGCTCATGCTGCAACATCTGGATAAAACCCCTCTTTGTAAGTCCTCCAACCCCAGGGCAGCCACTCCTCACAATTCAGGAAAGCCTGTGACTCAATCTTATTAACGAGCAAGGTAGAGAGAGAGCAAGCACCAGGTCAGATATCCCTATGACAGTATCTCCATCCCAACAACTCCTCCAGACGGACCTGGAACTCACTGCAGGCTCTTCACTAAGTTTAATGAGTCTTTTCTATTGTTGCTACATGTCAGACATAGTACCAAGAGACGACACAGGCAGTGTCCACTAGAATGAACCAAGCCGCTCAAAAGACACTGGAGTTTCCATGTAAAAACTGCAAACAGTGCTGGAGTAGTGAGAATTCATTTTTTCTGTATAAAAGAATCTTCCTGTAAAAATATCCTGTGGCTTTGTGCTAAATAAAAGAGTGAAGCCTGAACACCTCAGCTGCAGCAAAAGTGAGATCAGCTAGATTTGCAAAGTCAAGAAAATTGGCTGTTTCCCTCCTGCTCAAGCTAATAGAATCCAACTGTTGGAGCATGACATCATTCTGGAGCCCCAAACCCTGAGCAGAAAGTACAGACACTCGCCTGCCTCCCAGAAAACAGCCAAAGATCAGGGCCAGGAAAAGAAGAGAGCAATCGGAGCCCGAGCTGCCCTTACCTGAAAGTCCCGGTGCTTTCCTGCCCACTCCATTCTCAGCAGAGTCCGGCTCACACCCCAGTGAGTTAGGGAGCTCAGGGCCCCAAATCCACTGACTTAAACTCCGATACCTGCTGTGCGCTTTCCACAGCTTCTTCCTCTGACCTTTAGTGGCGCTCCTTCCAGCCAAGTGAGCAGAGCGCGACTAGCCAGGCGGGTTGTCATGGAGACCCTGTCCTCCGGGTCCGGCGGCGCGCACGGCACGACACGACACACGCTCACTCTGCAACCAGCGAGCACGCGCGCACACGCATTCTCTTTTCTCAATCTCTCAATCTCTCTCTCTCTCTGATTTCCCCCCCCCCACACACACACACACACACTCTCTCTCTCTCTCAGTTCTGGGAGACTTCCATGAAGCAGCTCTGCCTTTTGATCAGCTCAGCGTTTGCACGCATTCCACTCCTCCTACCTCCCTTCCGGTCAACCAGGGCTCTTGACTGTTCTGGGAACGTTTGAGCAGCTCAGAGAGGAGAAGGGAGAACACAGTGAGTGGACCTGCTTTCCTCTCCTCCAGTGTCACAGTTTTTCTAACTTGGAAGAATCCCCGCCAGGGGGGAGGGAGTTAGCTGGAGCGCTTGGAGGGCAAGCAAGCCCTCCCTGTGGGTCGTGGAGTTTGGGGAGGAGGGACCCTGATGCACTGCCTTGACTTGTTTGTGTACTTGGGATTTTCCCGGCCGCTGGGGCGGAAATGCACTCACATCTCAGGAGCTCGCCTGGACTGGCCTTTGTGCTTACCTTGCTGCCTTTCCAGGTCGTGGAGATGGCTTTAACCAGTACAGGGACCCATGGTACTAGTGCGGGTGCCTAAGCAGTCTCTCATCTTCCTGCAATGGAGAGGAAACACGCTAGGTCAGGATAAGTAATCCTGGGCAAGTCCAGAGTCACAGCCAGAGCAACAAACATGATACAAACACAGGCTCCTCTCTCTGCCCTGCACAGAACCTGCAACTGAAGTCTAGGCCTCCTGTGAGCAGCTGTCCAAAAGCTAGCACAATGCCTAGGACACAGCAAAACCTCTAAGTTTAGTGACACCCATGTACACTCCTGGTGTAAATTTATTATTCTGTTTGATCCTCAAAATCTTTTTAAATGCACTGGACAGGTAAGTGTATGACCATTTTATAGGTGGGAAAACTCAGATTCACAGAGATCAGATGTTCAATCCACAGTTACACAGCTAGTTAGTCAAAGAACTAAGAGTAGAGACCATTCAAGTGCCCCTGCCCCAGTCCAGTATACTTTCCATCAAAGTATACTGCCACCAGATCTTGAAAACTAGCTAGTTTTCTGATAACCAGTTACAAGATACAAGACTGTGTTCCCAGGACAGGATAGAGAATCTTTCCAAGTCCTAGTGACGTAGGCTTAACTACTATCCTTCTAGCCTAAAAACTTTATGATAGAATCTATGAGACATAGAACATCCTGATGCACAGACTGAAAATATACTACCTTATACTTTTCCAAAAATACTCTCATAAATCTCTGTTCATCTGTATCTGTTCAACATGATAGGCCTGAAAGTTAGGACTAATATTATACTAATTCAACAAATTTTAAAATATATGAAACAAAAATAAAATTACTTACCCCATGTCCCAGAACCAGGAAATAATAGATCTAAAAACAGTGCCCAAGGCATTCAGCTCTCTGGCATACATTAAGCAGAGCAGTTGCAAGAAAAGCATCAGGCAAAGCAAGGGGCTCAAGATCCTGGAAGTGCCTGACCCCACCACTAATCGGCCACCTGCCACTGGGCAATACACCTAACCTCCCAGTTTCCACCTGTATTACCTATCATTTAGACAACCAACAGGGCAGGGATAAGCATCAAGAAACATGCTGTACCTCAAAGCACCCTCCTTAAGTTACTGATCTCAGCAGCTTCTCATCAAAAACAAGCAAAAACACAGGTAGTATTCCCTTAGATGAGGACACTGAGGCTCAAGGAGGACATTTTCCTATTATGCTTCCCAAAACAGTGCTAAAGAGGTCCTGATGAAATCTTTAATGCCACAATCCTTTGCAGAATCCTTCTGGGGAATTGAATCCAGGACCTCACACACGCTAGGTAAGTGCTCTACCACTGAGCTATATCCCAGCCCTCCTTGTGATTTTGATTAACCTCCAGTATACTGCAAAATTCTCAAAACAATATTTGGATTGACTTGAGTTTAAAATCTAAAGAAATTAAGGTAGGAGAATTGCCACAAAATCCAACAGGAAATGACAGGCTGGCACAGATCCAAAATGGTGGGCACTATTGCTTTAGTGAGGCATTCAGAGTTTCAGAGGAGGTGTATCCAATTACCCACTGTAAATACCCAATCTGAGCCTGGTACACTGGTGCATGCCTATGATCCCAATAACTCAGGAGACTGAGGCAGGAGGACTACAGGTTCAAGGTCAGCCTCAGCAACTTAGCGAGACCATGTCTCAAAATAAAAAATAAAAAGGGCTAGGGCTATAGCTCAGAGGTAGAACACCCCTAGGTTCAATCCCCAGGATTGCAAAAATTAAAAATAAAATACCCAATACCCAAGTCCAGCTCAGAAACCCCTCATGGGCCCTTGAGTCCCAAGTCTACAAAGGAATACAAAATGTAAGGACAAGTGTAACATCAAATCTTCAAATTTTTCCCTCCTCCTATACCCAACAAGCATCTCTCTACTCTTCTTCTGATCCAGAAAACACACACTGCACTAGCCCAGTCTCCATACTGAAAAACAAAATCATTTCTACAATAAGGTAAAATTCACAATATAATAGACTATCATTTATTGAGCCCCTGCCATATGTCAGGCATTGTTTTAAGTAGTACCAGGGGTCAGGAGTCAATTCTGAGTACTCAAACTAATAAAGTCAGTCACTAAAGTAATACAAACTCAAAAAGCCCTCAAAACCAGACACATAATGCAGGCCATGCTCCCCCTAGTGGCATGCTGGATTTACAGAGGTTCCTATGGTCCTTTCCTCAGGGGGAAGTGACAAAGGGCCCCAACACAAGGCCCTAAAACTAAAATCCTTCCTTGGGTGCGTTATTATGTATGAGCTCCTTGAACTGGCAGGTCCAGAGGCCAGTTGCTTATCTCTGCTGCCTCTGCAAGGCTGAATTCAGATCAATCCTGCTTGACCTTTCCTGAAGGATAAGAGTTTTACAGGCTTATGCTGTCTACTATCTGTTAAGAGATCCACAAGCGTATTGGAGCCAGAAAATGGGAGACATCCTCCAATCTCCCTACCTCTTTCTCCCCACATCCAACTCATTTATCAGTTCCAAATAATTCTACTTCCAACATATATCTGTTATCTGTCCATTTTTCTCCACAACTATTCCTACCCATCTCTCACCTTTTCTTGATTTGTTTTGGTTTTTGTGGGTTGTGGTTTTTTTTTTATTTTTATTTTTTTGGTACCAAGGATTGAACCCAGGGGTACTCAACCACTGAACCACATCCCCAGCCTTATTTTGTGGGTTTTTTTTTTTTTTGGTACTGGGGGTTGAACTCAGGGATACTCGACCACTGAGCCACATCCCCAGCCCTATTTTGTGTTCTATGTAGAGACAGGGTCTCACTGAGTTGCTTAGCACCTCGCCATTGCTGAGGCTGGCTTTGAACTTGTGATTCTCCTGTCTCAGTCTCCGTAAGTGCTGGGATTACAGGCTTGAGCCACTGCGCCCGGCTTATTTTGTGTTTTTATGTAGAGACAGGGTCTCACTGAGTTGCTTAGTGCCTTGCCGTTGCTGAGGCCGGCTTTGAACTCGTGATTCTCCTGTCTCAGCCTCGCAAAGTGCTAGGATTACAGGCGTGCACCACCACACCTAGCTATCTCTCACCTTAATTACTACAAAAACCTTGTAATGGTCCCAGCTTCCACTCCTGCCCTCTCTGAGAATATAGAAAAAACCAAACTCAGTTTCTCCTATACTCTGACTCCACAATTAACACAGAAGGGGGTCCATGACAGTGATGTAGGGGTTTCTCTCCATACACCAAGCAAGTTATCAGTTTTGCAGTGGATACCCATGAGATGTCCTCTAGTTCACTTCTGGCACTATCAGCCTAGAGATATCACCAGAACCCACAGGTTGAGGGCTCTATCTCCAAGACTGTCTCCCCCCATTTCATATACCAAATGTAAGCCCCAGTTTTTTTTATCTGTGCTTCTGACCAAACACCTATAAACTGAAGTTTTGACAACCCTCTTCTTGGATTCAATTAATTTGCTAGAATGGCTCACAGAAATCCAGGAAACACATGTTTACTGGTTTCTTATAAAAGAAATTCAAAAGGATACACATGAACACCAGATGAAGAGATAGATAGGGCAATGCACTGGGGTACGACACAGAGCTTCCACACTCTTTGTGGGCTGCCAACCTTCAGAAACTTCCTGGTGTGTGGCTATTTCAAAGCTCTTAAATCTAGTCCTTTTGGGTAGTCCTTTTGGTAGCTTCATTACATAGGCACAATTAATTATATCACTGACTACTGGTGACCAATCTATTAACCTTGTCCCCTCTCCCCTCCCCAGAAGTTGGGGAGGGAGACAAAAAAAGTTCCAACTCTCTAATCACATGGTTGGTTCCCCTGGTAACCAGCCCCCACCCTGAGCCTATCCAGGAGCCCCCAACTATCAGTCAACTCAATAGCATACAAAAAAGACGGTTACCACTTCAGAGAGTCCAAGGATTTTAGGAGCTGTATGCCAGGAAATAGGAGGAAGACCAAATATGTATTTCACAATATCACACCCTCACAAATCTATTCTCCACAGAGTTATCTGAATCACCTTTTTATACAAATCATGTCACTTCCTGAGTAACACCCTTCAATGGCTTCCCACTAAGGATAAATCTAAATTCTTAGCAGGACCTACAAGGCCTAGCATGATTCTTCTTTTGCCATCTCTCAGCTCACTTCCTGCCCTTCCCCCTCAAAGCACTAGCCACACAGAATGTCTTTTAGTTCTCTTAAATGTGCCAGCTCTTTTTTGTTCCAGGTTTTGCACTGCCTACAACACTCGAGAGTCCCACAGTCCTTACCTGAATAACTCTTTTTTTTTTTTAAATATTTATTTTTTAGTTGTAAGTGGACAGAATATCTTTATTTTATTTTTATGTGGTGCTGAGGATTGAACTCAGTGCCTCACGCAAGCTAGGCAAGCGCGCTACCACTGCGCCATAATCCCAGCCCCCTGAATAACTCTTACTGACTTTGTCTCAGCTTGACTCTCTCATCTTGATTTCCATGATCCTCCAGTCTAAATGAAGTTCCTTGTATTTATCCTTCAAAGTACTCACCATGATTTGTAATTATGCATTTGTGTAATTATTTGCTTAATGTCAGTCTTTACCCATGAGTTCCTTGGGTACAGGAACCTGGATTATTTTGCTAACTACCACAGTCTCTACCCTTAGTATAGGGCCCAGCTCACAGCAAACACTCAATAAATATCTGCTGAATGAATGAAAAAAATCTCATTTCTTCCTGTCCTACCAGAAGGAAAAACTCAGAACAGCTATTTTATGTCACTCATTGTAGCTTTTCATAGACTTACAAACTATAATTACATTTCTTTTCCACATGTGCCTTGCCTGTGGGCTCAACTAAAAATTCCTGTAAAGTCTCCCTGTGGTTTGTTTCCCAGAACTTTCCCTGTAAGGTCACTCTCTTGGGGACACAATCCAGGGTTTTACAGCCTCTCTCACTACTGGAGTGCCCACTCACAATCCCTCTACCACCACCACTGTGTCACTGCCAAACTAAGCAGGCTGCAGGAATGCTCAGCTCCCACGATGGCAAGGTTCTCTGGGGTCACCTCCACTTGGAGACAAAGCAGCATCTCTCACCTCTACTGCACATAGAAATTGTCCTGGGCTGGCAAAAAAATTACATTTTTACTAAAAATAATTATCTCATGTTTTATAATTGGAGATGGATATAAATTGAGTTTGAAAAAAGAATTCCATTACTAAAAAAACTTGCTGAAAACTACTGTATGGGGGTAAAAATAACAAAGATCTAAATAACAGCAACTATAGTGTGATTATGTCCACCCTCTCTCTCGAGCTACATCATCTCCAAAATCTGAAATCCTTTCTGGTTTCATTTCCTACCCACTCCTCCCCTGATGCCACCCGCCATTACAGGTACAACCATGGCACACCATAGCACATTGCCTGGTGCTCGAAAACTGCCTGCATCTTCCTCTCCCTCCACTGTTCATACTCTTACCTTCAGCTGGTGCCTCTCCTTCCCCCACTAACAAAACTGAACTCACTTCCAGGAGCAACACAGTTAGCACCTCCTCTGTAAACTATTTCTTGGTCTCCTGGTGGAATCTGTTTGCCTCTTCTGCTAGCCCAGATGCCTTAATTACGGTGTGTGTAGCATTTATCACTACTACTTACACACCTGTCCCCCACACACCCGAGCCTCTCCAGATGTTTGTGTGGATTTTACTATGGCAGCCAATATGTATGAGATTAATGAATCATTGAAAAGACTCCCCAAACAGAAACAGCTATTCTCTCCATAGGGCAAAGGAATTTTAGTGGATAGGCTTACACTGTATAAAGAGAATATGTATATATACACACATATATATTCTATCCATATATATATATACACACACACATGTGTGCTATGTATATGATAATCAGAGTCCAGATTAGATCACTTGAATTTATGGTATTTTCTTATCTCTTTAAAAACAACTGAATTTTTGAACCTAAAAACACAGGAACAGAGTAAATCTTTTAAAGTCACTCCTTACTTTGGGACCCAAAGAACTGTGGTTTTAATATTGCTAGTTGGATCCTAAACGATCTGAATGGTCTAACTTTTTGTTTTGCCTTAAATGAGAAATTGAACCCAGGGATGATTTACCACTGAGCCACATCCCAGTCCTTTTTATTTTTTATTTTGAGACAGGGTCTTGCTAAGTTGACTTGAACTTAGATCATCCTTCCTCAGCCTTTGGAGTCATTGGGATTACAGGTATATGCCACCACACCAGCTTAAATAATCTTAACTTCAGATGCCTCTGGAGATTCCAGAGCCCAAGGCCCACCAGACTGGGGTCCAGCAGCATCTCCACTGAGGACAAAGCGTTCTATCCAACTTCACAGGGAACCAGACATGTGTCCTCACCACCACCACCAATTCTACCTTGGACTCTGGTAGCCATTTACAGAAAAGCCCTTAAGGACTTCACATTTTCCATTTTCTACCTGTGAGTGGCAATGTGGTAAGAACACAAAATTTTAAATCTAGAGGTCGGCAGACTAAAGCCCTATCCTAGCTTCCAGCCTTCTGAGGTAGTAAGATTCTAAACAATTCCCTACCTCCCTGAGGGCCTCTGCTTTTCCCTTCACATAATTAGAGGACTGTGCCAACTCTCTTTCAAATGTTCTTCTAGCTTCAATGTTCTATTGCAGTCACCCATCCTACTGTCTTCTGAGTAAATTCAAGCAGCTGAAAGACTCCTCACTTTCAGAGAATACAGAGTCTATATCCAACCCTTTCAGCAGAGTCCCTGATATGGGCCTCTGGAGTCATCTGTCTGGGACCAGAGAAAAGACCATCACCAATAAAAGGCAACCTTTACTGAAAGAAAAGGTGGGAGAGTCAGGCTGCCTGCCTAAGTAAGGCTGTAGATAAAAGAAAGACACCAAACACAGAATGGGGAAACAAGAAAATGGCCTGGGATGTGCCTGGAAGAGGACTGAGGCTCTATGGGATTCTCTCCAGTCATCAGTCTCAAAGTTGCCTGTACAGGGCAGAATTTGCAACATCTAAGTCCTCTTGGAAGATATCTGTCTACTGCAAATCAAGCAGTCTCTACATTGACTCTACTAGGGCCTTGAGATCAACATGATAAATGACTTCCTCCAGATGACAATTCCAGTCCTCCTTTGCTCAGAAGTTGTGGTGTCTGGTAGAACACTAGTGTGCTGGCCAATGCTACATATACCTTGCTTGTATAGCCTTCCTAGGAAAGCAGAAAAATAATAATTCTATGCTCAAGGCCTGGTATTTTATGATAGGAAATTCTCTCAGACCCTTAGTTCTGCCCTAAACCTCCTGCCAGCCGCCTATCCCACTTCACCCCACCCTCAGGCTCAGAACTACAGAAGTATAAAATTCAGCCTACAACTACTCTAGGTCGTGCCCTGGCCAGTGGTGAAGCAATGATGGAAGTTAGGCCTACTCTACTTCAGTCTGCCAGTCTTCCAGCCCCAGTTCACCTCTGAAGCTCATAACCTTCAATATGAAGCTCAAGGTTCAGATCCGCAGGACACAAGGTGCTCAGAGGCTGGATCCAGTCACTTGGAATATCTATCACAAGGCTTACAGATGATGTTCATAATTTCCTGAGAGCTCTCATATCCACAGGCTCCTTACCACCGTCCCTTGATAAGTCACAGCAATTTGGGGGAGTGAGTACTGGGGATTGCACTCTACCACTGCACTACACTCCCAACCATTTTATTTATTTTGATACAAGGTCTCACTAAGTTCGTCTCAGCCTCACTGAGTTGCTGAGGCTGGCCTCAAACTTGTGATCATCGTGACTCAACCTCCAAGTTGCCACGTTTGCAAGCATGCACCACTATGCCCAGCCAATTCTAGCACTTTAACACTGTGCCACATAAACAGTCTTGGAGCCAGATAAGACTGGACCACAAAAACAATATCACAGAACCCTACTGACAGCACCATGTTGTCCTTCTAGAATGGGCTTTTCAAACTGACCCAGTTTAGAACTGTGAGCTCAACCAGAATCCTAACTTGTTATGACTGAGCTTCAGGGAGAAACAGGGTATAAAGTGGGGGGCAAGGGAAGAGGTTAGAGAAAAAGAGGACTCAGACTGCTTTCCCATAATCTAATCAAGAAATGCCTTGAGCCCAGAAAGAGGGATCATTCAGCATAAGATCTGGGAAATGTCACTTCCTCTGTTCAATTTCTCTGAATTTCCTGGCTGCACTGGATTCTTATCCCCACCCCAGTGCTCCTGGAACCAGCAGTTTGCCACTCCAGGGTCAACTGCACCTCGCTGCCTTGAGACTTAGTACACCAAGGCTTATTCAGCTTAATTCTCTTGTCAGCCTGAAGTATTTTACAGAGCAAGAAACTTGTCTTAACTCTGAGTTCTAGTTTCAAAAGTGGACCCTCTTTCCAGCAACCTGCTTCCTTGGCCTCAAACTGAGAAAGACACTCCAATTAGAGGCTGGGAAAAGGTTTATAACTGTCATTCAGTTGCAGAATAGTGTCTACAAAAAGTGACAAGGACTTGGAGAAGGAAACACTGATCACTGGAGATTAAGTCATACCACAAAACATCATTACTATTACTTGACATCATTTATTATAGAATTATTTATTTTTTTAAAATATTTTTTTAGTTGTTGATAGGCCTTTATTTTTTTCATTTATTTATATGTGGTCTGAGAATGGAACCCAGGGCCTCACACATGCAAGGCAAGTGCTCTGCCATTGAGCCACGACCCCAGCCCTATTTATATATTTATTTATTTGTTTGTTTATTCATTGGTATTATATTTAGAGACAGGGTCTCACTGAGTTGCTTAGCACCTTGCCATTGCTGTGGCTGGTTTTGAACTCATGATCCTCCTGTCAGCCTCCTGTGCAGCTGGGATTACAGGCGTAATGCCGTCGCACCCAGCTTATACGATTATTGTAGAGAATAAAGGAGAAGGTATGTGTAAAACACTGAGCAATAGGTAGTAATCCATAATAGTTTGGTAATTTAAAAAATAGTTGCAGCTAGGGATGGTGGCACATGCCTGTAATCCCAATGGCTCAGGAAGTTGAGGCAGGAGGATCACAAGTTCAAAGCCAGCCTCAGCAGCTTAGCAAAGCCCTGAGCAACGTGGCAAGACCCTACCTCTAAATAAAATATATTTTTCTTTTTTCTTTAATATTTTTCATTGTAAATGGACACAACACGTTTATTTATTTATTTGTTTGGGGTTTTTTATGTGGTGCTAAGGCTCAAACCCAGTGCCTCACACATGCCAGGCAAGTACTCTACCACTGAGCCACAACCTCAGCCCTCTAAATAAAATATTGAAAAAGGGGGAGGGAGGCTGGGGATGTGGCTCAGTGGTTGAGTGCCCCTAGGTTCACTCCCTAATACCAAAAACTAAAAAAAAAAGAAAGCTGCACACATTATTTACATGATATATACTTTTTTTTTCTTTTCTCTTTTGGTGTATGTGGAAGGGTACCAGGAATTAAACCCACTGAGCCACATCCCCAGCCCTTTCTATTTTTTTTTTTGAGACACAGTCTCAGATAAGCTGCTTTAAGCTGCTTAGGGCCTTGCTAAATTGCTGAGGCTGGCTTTGAACTTGCAAGTGCTAGGCAAGCACTCTCTACCACTGAGCCACATCCTTGACCCCAAGGTGAAACTTTCAATGAGCAAAATATATAATTTTATGCTTAAGATTAGAAAAAAAAAACTGCATGACAACAGAATGAAGATGGTGTAAGTGAAAAAGATCTGAGGAAAAGCTCAATATGAGTCAATGAGGGAGTTAATGTGATGTTGAAGTTAAATAGCTGAAATAAAGAGCCTAGATCAAATGAGGTCCATGTTCTAGTTAGAACAAAATGTTTCTAGGAGACACATGCTAAACCTGCAGATCCAGGGGTAAATGGAGTCTTGAATAACATTTCAGGCAAGTATACTAAAAGAAAAAATGGAAATCCAAGAGTGTGGAGCTTCTTAAACTGAGCAGTAACATAGCATGTCTAGTTCTTAAAGCTATTAAGTCCTCTTGCAAAACAAAAAGTAAAAAATCACCACTTTTGTCCCTGTGTAGTCTTCTCTGGAGAAATTTGTGGCTAAGTAATGTGAAGGACAGTCACAGAAGCCAGGCACAATGGCACGTGTCTGTAATCCCAGCAGGCGAATTGCAGGTTCAAGGCCAGCCAAGTGAGATCCTATCTGAAAAAATAAAAACAGGAAAAAGGGGCCTGGGGATGTAGCTCAGTGGTAGAGCATTTGCCTAGCATATGTGAGGCCCTGGGTTCAATGCCCAATGTGTGTGTCAGGGGGGTGCTCACAGAAAGAAGGGACAGCTGGGCTCTGTGCCTCCTGCTACTAATATCAAACTCCGATTTGGAACCCGGCGCAATGGCACAAGCCTGTAATCCCAGCATTTTGGGAGGCCGAGACAGGAGAATCGCGAGTTCAAAGCCAGCCTCAGCAAGGGTGAGGTGCTAAGCAACTCAGTGAGACCCTGTCTCTACATAAAACACACAAAAAAAGGGCTGAGGATGTGGCTCAGTGGTCGCGTGCCTCTGAGTTCAATCCCAAGTACCTCTCCCCCCAAAAAAACTTCCGATTTGGGGATCTGAGCTTTCAAGTTTTAGCAGACACTGAGCAGCTCAGGAATTCAAACAATTCGTACCCACCATCTCCCCCAACTACAGTTCACTATGATCAGAATCACCAAGTTTTATTTTTAACTGTCAGAGTAGAGTGAGTTTGTAGGGATCTTTGACCTTCTATACTAAGCTGTCACCCAACAGCCGTTCATAAGCAGGGACATGAATTTGAAGGCTGTGTCTGAAACATTAGATGGTAGGAACGCAGCACTGCAGCTTCTTCAGGCACTGCTGGGATATGTACAAACCAGCTTATAACGGGAAACTCTGATGCTCTAAGGATTTAGGAAGAGAGAAGAGCAATAGCCCCTCAAAAGCCAGCTCTATCCTAGACATGAAAGATGGCTCAAGTTTACAGATGAGTATTACACTAGGTAATTTTTCTTTGTTTCTTTTTTGTCGTGCTTGAAATAGAACTTAAGGCCTCTCACATGATAGGCAAGCACTCTACTAGAGTTATATCCCCATTCTGAGTGTTACACTAAATAAACTTCAACATCCTAAAAAAGATGTCATTTTTTTTTAAAAAAAAACACTCCACTTTCCCCCAAGATTATAAGCACAAAAGTTTCTAATCTATGCAATGATTAGTTCCTTTCTTAACAATGCAGGCACTGGGTATATCCTATTTTTACACAGAATAGAGCCAGTTTGCCTTTTGTGTAAAAAGAGGTGCTTATAAATGCTTGTTCACTTAGAGATCAACACAAAGAAACTTAATAAAGGAAAAAACTGAGACC
Organism: Geosciurus inauris; assembly: GCA_004024805.1. Taxonomy (NCBI): domain Eukaryota; kingdom Metazoa; phylum Chordata; class Mammalia; order Rodentia; family Sciuridae; genus Geosciurus; species Geosciurus inauris. Next base: position 23,288 of record PVHX01006794.1, read on the forward strand.
CTATGATGCAAGGAAGGGAAGATGGGTGAGATGATGAGAGGAAAAACAGAGGAATGTGAAGGAAGAAGAGAGAGTAATTTAAGATCCTGAAGGACAGAAACAGAAGGACGCTTGTTTGGAAGTCTGAGAATAGCAAATTTGGGAGGATTCCTGAGCATTACTCCCAGGAATGTCAAAGAACTTACTTTAGTACCACTTAGTCTTTTGAAGAAAAGAAAGAATTCAGAAAATCCTTTATTCCCTCAACATATAACATTTCTAGAAAAGAACACAGGGTCAAGGCCTATTGTCCCCAGCACAGCAAAGCAGCAAAAGACTTCCCTCACCCAAGGCCATGGGACTCCACAGGTAGACAGGGTGACACTGGTTTGCCTCAACCTGAACAGAGAAGGAAATCAACCCAAAATGTTGAAAGACTAGCCACTCATCAACAATGCAGATAACATCTGCCATCAGTAATGCATGACACACCTCTTCCAAAATCAGGCCACAGGAGCCAAGAAGGGGAAGCATTCTCAGGGAAAATTCGTCAAGGTAAGGCTCCACTCTGTATACTACCAAGAATTAATTACCAGGTTACCACTGCTTGAATGAAATCATCTGTTCCTTTTAAGATTCTGGGCTTCTCCAAACACAGCTAGCAGAAGTACAGCCACTGGCAATACAGAAGGTCAGAGACCAACTGAGAAATTCAAGTGTTGTCAGAGGCAAAGATGGAGACTTGGGGTTGAGATTTGGAGGTTCAAAGGGGGTTCTGTTTTGTTATTGTCATTTTAATAAACAAGACTGTCTCACCAAGCTTCCAAAGAGTGAGCCACCTATTTTTCAAACCTATTTCTGTTTTACTAGGGATGGCTCAGAAGAGAGACAGCTCAGCTACACTTGACTTCACTTGCTGCTCTGAAGGGCAGGAGAGAATAGGCCTTCAAGATAACAATTCACAAGTCCACAAACTTCCTCTACCACCCATGTAGTCCATTTCCCCCCTTTAAATCCCTATTGCACCAGACTAAGAGTGAAGAAGGGGAGACTTGGTGGATTATAGCAGTGTTATCTGGAGGAGAAAAGAGGGTAAGTGAGAAACAGGCCCCCAATAGCTATGTATCTGGGAGAGATACCAAGGACAAGGTCATTCAGATTGAACTAAGGGCACTATGAATTTATCCCCTTGAGAAGAAGCTTTAGGAAGGGAACTGCTCCTACCAATATAGCTGCACCAGAAACTGAAAGCAAGGGAAAGGCCAGAGAGACACTGACAACTAGGAGAAGCACACAGAACCTCACTCAGCCCAATGACTTTTGCCTCCTCACCTAGAAGTACGTAGAAATAGCCACATACCTTCAACAACATAACTCAGCAGTTATAGCTGCACATTAGACATCTAGGAGCCCAGATCCCAGGCAAAGCACAGCCTTCCTATTCCCTAGGACAAGGCACTTCTCTGTTTTGTCTTCATAGGCTCCAGTGCAGCTGCCTCTGTGGGGAGTTGAGAGTCAGAACACAGACCACAGAGCAGACTTATGAGAGGCACATTCCTCAAAATGCTTTCTAGAACACTGAAGGTGTCTATTTTTCCTTCTTCACCCACAATCCTTCTTCCTCTCTTGCTACATGGCACCATGGAACAGAAACAAAGGAGGAGGCTCAAAAGCTCTTTTAATAGACAACAAGAACATGGAGGGTGACTGGCTACACAGGGGAGGAACGGTCTAGAACGACTGCTAGATCCTGGCTTGGACCACTGAGTGCCAGTCACAGACAAAACAATGTTCCAAGGTGCTTTGCAGTGATCGTGTCCGCATTTAACCAAGAGGGGAAGTTGCTGGATCACAGGAAGCTAGATAGACAAGAGTGGAAAGCATCAGGATGGAGAAACATTGTGGGAGAAAAAAAAATAAAGGAAGGAGACTAGGGGGAGGGAGGAGAAGGAGGGAGGGAGGGAGGAAGTGAAGTGTGGTGGGGAGGGGAGAAGAGGGAGAGGGAGGGGGGAGAGAGGAGGAGGGAGGGAGGGAGGGGAGGAAAAAGAGAAGGAGAGAATGCACATTTATATTTTAAGAGGAAGTAGACAGAAAAGCTAAGCCCTAACTGCAAATACTGGGTCCTTGGCTACTGATTTACACTGGCCATACCTACTGCAGTAAGCCGCATCCTCCTCAGCAGTTAGGTTCTATGGTCAGCAAATAGGTGAAAACCACGTAAAATCAAAATTGAAATTTCCTTAGAAAGGCATCAATAAGACCATCCACTGTTTCTCAGGAAACTCAACTCAATATTTTTCATATACATAAATTTTGTGCACTTAATCTCAGAACAAGATGAACCCAAGGACTCTATCTTCCTGGTCTGGGTTCTCAAAACAGTTCTCAGCAGCAGAACCACTGATGGACTCTGAATGCTTCTGAGTAATTTTTGTTTGGCTTGAAGAGATTGGGAGTCACTCAACTGGATGGATTTTCTTCCGACTCCACACTCTTTCCTCCAGGCTATTCTCATCTTAAAACTACCCTAGTAGAGGGTAGGTCTACACTGGAGTTTCTGCTCCACCACTAAAGAAAAGAATTGTCCTTTTCCCCACGTATAGAATGAAGCTAGACTACATAAACTCTTAAGAGTGCAGACAACTGTGAGATACTGAATGAAAGCTTTGAAAAGTATAAATCACTTCTCAAACATATATCACTATTGGTCAACTCTCACAGGTCAGAAATTTTAGCACTACATCTTTCTCCTCAACTTCATCCTTAATATCCTGTATTTAGGTCCTGCCTATTCCACTTTGAACTATTCTCCAGGATTCACATCCTTCCTCTGTATTCCTATTGCCAACCTCCCATCCCCTTAAGGAGGGTCTCCTATTACTAGTTTTAGTCCTCTCTGAAATCACCCTACTTTTACAAGAGAACTTTCCACAAAATTCCACTTTCACTGCATCACTTCTCATTTCCTATGCACCAAGGCAGAACTTATAGAGTTCAAACTTCTGGCTCTGCTCTGCCAGACCAACAACTTCAAGACAGTTTATCACAGTGACCTGGGGTGCCACATTCTCTCTATTTACTTGCTGACCTCCACATTCAGAACACATCCCACCCCTCCTTATAAAGTTGATTCAACTCTCAAAAACCAGGAAAAAAAAAAAAAAGACCCTGCCCATTCCAAGGAAGTTTTCCTAGGATTTTAAGATACAGTTTTCTCCTTTCTGAACTGTAATCATGGTTAGCAACCAACGTAAGATCTTCGATATTCTCTAACTGAATATTGTCTCTCCCAATACAGCATAAATTTCCTCAGATCAGAAACATATTTGTATTGCAATGCTCATTAAGCTGAAAAATTCAGCAAGTCCTTGCTGACTGCCTGATGGCTAGAGAAAGCAAGATCTTACTTTTCTTTCAGCCTTTGACAATGCTGGCAGTGCAAGAGAGAGGAGAGAAGGGGTGGGATCAATACCCTCCCAACCCCAAAGTACTTTCTCATCCTTTCCTCGCTGCTTTCACTCACTCTATTTAGGGTGAAAAGGGACCCCCCATTCCAGGCTCAGATCAACCTCTACAAATGAGTCTCAGCACATCAAGCAGTGAGCAAACTTTAGCGCCATTCTTTTTTTTTTTTTTCCTTTTCTTTTCTTTTCTTTTGCAATGCAGGGGATCAAATACAAGGCCCTGTGCATACATGCTAGGTAAGTGCTCTACCATTGAGCTACATCCCAGCCCTTTAACTCCATTCTTCATGTTCTAATCAGCCTATGTAATAGCAATGGCTGCTTACAATGCCTGATGGGAAGATAAAGGGACTGAGAGAAAGAAGAGCCAAGACTGGTAGCAATTTCCAATATATTCTTTTAGATCTGGGCCCTTGAGGTAGTCTGTTTCAAATTACACCCCATCTGTTCTTAAGCCCTAAAGAGGCAGGGCACGTGTGAAAAGGGTTGTATATCCTGCCAGGGCACAGACACCTCCACAAGTCAAGGCAGCAAGGACTGGCAGCTGGAAAGAAGCTTCTCACCATTGAGGCAGACAACAAACTGGGAGGTGGCTGGCCAGTCCACTTGGACCCAGTGCCTCTGCCCCATAATGCTCTAAACCAGGACCTCCCTGATAGGGAAGAAGCCAGGTATATTGTAGATATAGGTGGGAAGGGCAGGTGCTGGACCAGGCCTAATTCCAAGGAAGGCATTTTTGGCCATCATACCCAAAGTATTCAGCATTGCAGGCACAACCATGAATGTCCAAACTCACCTCCCCAGTATTTCTGGCCTCCAGTCACTCTAGAACACAACTCTGTAAAAATCCCTAGCTTTGCCAGGCACGGTGGCACACACCTGTAATCGCAGCACTTTGGGAGGCTGAGAAAGGAGAATCGCAAGTTCAAAGCCAGCCTCAGCGACAGCAAGGCACTAAGCAACTTAGTGAGACTCTGTCTCTAAATAAAACACAAAATAGGGCTGGGGGTGTGGCTCAGTGGTCGCGTATCCCTGAATTCAATCCCCAGTACCCTCCCCCCCCTGCAAAAAAAATCCCCAGCTTTTCAGCTGTCCACACCCAGCCTTCTCCATACTCTCTCTAGATTTACTACTCTTTCCTGTTCAATAAAAGGGTTCAGCCCTATCTCTACTTCTAATCACCCCTCCAACACCCTTTGGGCACTACCACCCCTCAGATTCATTTTCCATCCAGTATGTTCATGTTTTAATGCTTTCTTGTACCCCTTTCTACTTTAAGGGAGCTGACACTGATATCCTCTGAAAGATTTTGAGGCAGGTAAAAATGGCACCTGCCCTCAAAGGGGACAACTACAGAAGCTATTTAACAGCTTCAAGAAGTCAGACTGGGGGGCTGGGATGTGGCTCAGTGGTAGAGCGCTTGCCTAGCATGCGTGAGGCACTGGGTTCGATCCTCAGCACCACATATAAATAAATGAATAAAATAAAGATCCATTGACAACTAAAAAATATTTAAAAAAAAAAGAAGTCAGACTGGGGAGATACAGCAGCCCGGAGACAGAGCCTCACATGTGAGTTCTTCATTGATAAAAGGCACCTGCTGGACTGGTAGAGCGTTCACTTTGTATTAGTAAGGGACTGGGTTCAATCTTCAGCACCACATAAAAATAAAATAAAGGTATTGTAGCCGGGCGCAGTGGCTCAAGCCTGTAATCCCAGCACTTAGGGAGGCTGAGACAGGAGAATCGCAAGTTCAAAGCCAGCCTCAGAAAGGGCGAGGCACTAAGCAACTCAGTGAGACCCTGTCTCTACATAAAACACAAAATAGGGCTGGGGATGTGGCTCAGTGATTGAGTGTCCCTGAGTTCAATCCCCAGTACCAAAAAATAAAAAAATAAAATAAAGGTATTGTGTCCATGTACAACTAAAAAAATATTTTTTAAAAAAAGGCATCTGCTATACCCATCTCCAGTGCCAAAGGAAGATCATAGGAATCTTTCTCCTCACTCTCCTTTCTCCTAGAGTGGCAAGAAAACAGGGATTGCGTAAACCACAAAAGTTTTTTAAAAAATCAATACCACACCACACCCCATGAAAAGTTAGCTCCAGAACTGCAATAAAAGGTAGGTTTACCTCCAAACTCCTGGTCACCTTCAGAGGCTAGTCTCCGTAGAACTGCTCTAGCATTCTGCATCACAGGGGCATGAAGCAACTGGGCCCCACACAGCCCCTGAGGCAGAGTCGGGCAGAAAGGAATGCAGACAGCTTCCCAGAAGTACCCAGCTGAGAAGGAAACCAAGCCCTTACCCACAGCTTCCTGGGCCCAGAAGAGAGGCACTAAGCTTTCAGAACAAGGACTCTGGCATCTGGGAAACTGTGAAAGCCCAAAAGAAGAAAATACTGTGGTAGGAAGTCACCAGGGGAGAATAAGCCTGAGGTGGCACTCCACAGCTTCCAATGAGTAGGGCCCACACTTGAATGTGAGCAAAGGTCTTAAAGAAATCCTAAGCTATCCAGTCACAGAGAAGCCCAAGCAGGCCTGGGGACTGGGGTGACTGATCCTCCTAGTATAAGCTTTGGCATTACCTGCTTTCCATGCAACAGGCTTCATTTTTTAACATGTCTTGGGGAAAGAGAGTTGAACCAGAGAGGAAGCCCAACATCTGACAGGAAAGCAAAGCTGGAGAACAGATGGGCTTCGCTGGCTCCAGGTCTCCCGGCTCTAGTCTCTCTGTCATGCTTCAGAGTCATAAAGTGTTTTCCAGTCCTATTGTCAGCTGTAGCTTCCCAAGAAGCCCCACCACAGTTCCCAGAAGCCTGTACGCAGGCAGGGCTAGCACAGAGATCTTCCTTGCAGACATACTTTCTCCAGAATTTGTCACCCAAAGTATGGATGGCCTTGTGAGGCTCTGTTCTAGGATAGGTAGAGGGGACGGAGCAGAATACAGAAAGGAAGTCATCAGAAATGCTTTTCTCTTATATACGGAGTATCTTCATTAAGGCATCAAAAGAAAATAATACTAAAATAAGTTTAATTTTAAAATGATTTAAATCATAGATTGATTTCTTTTCCAAGAAAAAAGTAATTCCTCCCACAGATTCCATAAGACCCAGACAATGCTTTCCTTTTCCTACTTCATCCAACACTGAGTTCACAACCCTTAATCAGTTGTTATCACCTACACAAAATGTACACATATGCTACTGTGGGGGACAGGAGGCTGGGCTGAGGCAGGAGAACCACAAGTTCAAGGCCAGACAGGCAACTTGTTGAAACTTTGTCTCAAAATAAAATTTTAAACAACGGTTGGGGATAGAGCTTGGGGATATAACTTAGTGGTCGAGTGCTTGCCTAGCATGTGAGAGGCCCTGGGTTCAATTCCCAGTACTGAAGAGGGGGAAAAAAAGTGCACAGAAACAAACATGTCTGTCCATTCCTCAAAGCTTTGTTCCCACAGCCAAGGTTGCAAGACCTCTTCCAAGTTCAGGTCCCAGGGGGAACAGCAGGAGGCAGAAAGTTAGACAAGGCTTTTCCCAGGCAGAACCCTTGGCAGCAGATAGGATTGGGGGTGGTGCCAGACACCCCCATATGCAGGAAGGAGGCTTAGCACCTGGAATCTCTCCTTCCTCCACAGCACCAGTACACTAGCTGATGTCATGTCTCTGGTAGCCACATGTCTGTCTCCCAGCCCCTGGGATTTTGCCTATTCTCACCTAGAATTGCACAACAGGGGTCTGCAGCTGGTTTCTTCAGTTCTTTACAGGCCTGTGGTGCCAATGCAGCAAAAGGAAAAGGGTTGCTACTTATAAAAATCATTAGTATCACCCTGCCCTGTGGCCACAGATTTTATTCCCAAACCTAACTCAAAATGTGTGCTGCTGGGCTGAGGATATAGTTTAGTTGGTAGAGTGCTTGCCTCACATGCACAAGGCCCTGGGTTCAATCCCCAGCACCACCAAAAAAAGAAAAAAAACAAAAAGAGAAAGAAAAAAGAAAAAAAATGTGTGTTGCTTTTTCCAAAGAGACAAAACCAAAGATAAACTCAAAAGGAATATCCCTGGGCACCACAGAAAGAACAAAGATAAAATCGGCTATGGCTGTACTTCTCTGGAACAATATGACACACACTAATCCCCAGGCATAAACATCTGGATAAACTTTCCCACCCTCACAGTAAATTTCCAGTCACCTGGAACCTAGTATAGTTTGGAATTTTATTCAAAAAGTCATTCCATTTTCCTGAATTGTTCATTCCACAAGGAGATGCTGCAGACTGCACATGGGGCACTGGGTCATCTTCAATTTGCATAAACTAGCAGCATATGTATCCTATAGGAAATATGCACAGCTCCAAACTGGAAGATTTCCACTTTTGACCTGATACAGCAAAATAAGAATCTATTATTTCCTAGTCAAAAATAGGAGAGGATAATTCTATTAACTCCACTAGACAACATGTTTAAATAATTGATCTTGCCAAAATCAGCTTATGTTTTCAGAGTAGAGGAAACCTTATCAATCTTTAAGCTAGAGTACTTCTTGAAATGACACATAGTTGAGAAAAAAAGAGTTCAGGAAAGTCAAGCATGACACCCTGGCACCTCTACCTTAGAGGCAGGTGCAGAAAAAAAGACCAAGCTTTCCTGAACTGGCTCTGGGCAGCCTTTGGAAGTACTTTTCTTCCTCTCTGTACAAGAGGAATAAAGTCAGCTCCCTCCATGGTAACAGCACCAGTACAGGCCAGAGGCTGAGCAGACTATTGTGTTGGAACATTCCTCTATTCATCAATCACTTTTATAAAAAGTGAAGATTTTTTATTTTTTTGAAAAAAAAAAAACAACATTAGACATGGTATGTGGATGCGCAGATAAGCCCATTGCTTAAGATCATGGCTGATCTTTTTGTTTGTAGACAAAACAACACCTCTGCAAATATAAGCAATAAAATAAAAGAGGCATAAATAATGTTTACATACCTCAAATTGCAGTCCTGGAAGGAAGACAGGTTAACTAAAAGATGGATATTTGTCAGGATTTGAGAAGGTATTCTCCAGGGCAACACTGAGAGCACTGATTCTTCACACCATCTAATTCCATTCCCAAATGTCTTTTCAGAAGTATTCTTGGTGCCATACTTATCAGCTATGATTAGGGATAGGTTTTACCTCATAATCAAAGAGGAATGTGAAGAAGGAGGATGTTTATTAGATATAACTAAGCAAAACAAGTAGTAAAGAAAGATGAGGATTAAAGAGGATGTGAAAAGCATCTGAAAAACAACCATGTGAATTACTCACGACTGGTGAGAGACACATAGAGGCCAGCAGGTACATGAGTACCTACAACAGAAGTGTAGTGAGGACACATTCAGCATTGCGAGTCAGTTATCACTTGAGTCATCTGCTTAAAACAACTTGGTTTAAGACCAAATGGGATGGGAATATGAACCAAATGCCAGACACAGGCTCACACTCTCATCAAGCCCAAAATCAAAGCATTATTTCAACCAGACGTTGGCATTCACAACAAACACATTTACAGTGCCTACAGGCAACAGTCACTGTCTGTTCTCTTGGGGCTAGTTGGATGGCAGTGCCTATGTGTATAAAGAAAACAAACTATTCCAAGGTTCTATGTCATGTAGTCCTAACAGTCTCAATAAAAGCAGAAGGTACCATCATTGGTGATGCAGGGTCAGGATGGAGTCAGGGTCATAGGATACAAAAATATATAGGATGAGCCCTATGGTGAATGTCACTAAGACTTAGATTTTTTTTTAAGTGATTATAAAATAGCAGATAGCAGAGAAGGCCTACTCAGAAGTAGAGTCAACTAAGTAATTCTCCCTAGAACTACTCTACCAACTAGCTTTCTCTAGCAAGTTTCAACAATCTGACACAGCCAGAGTAAGTACACATCCTCATCATCAACCTCACAGAGACAGGTATCCCTGTGTACCCATTTAGGAAAGTTTCTGCTGATTTTCATCCTACAAAGAATGATGGGTAGCAAAAACACTTAGGAGACTGCCTTTGTCCAATTCATTCTGCACTGAAGGAAACCAAAGCAAATCTGTAAGTGGAAAGAAAAAAGTACACCTTAGGTAAGATCTCATTAAATCTCAGACTCATTTCAGAAGGGAACAGGAATAGTGAAGAAGTGTAGTTCTGCCTATCTGAGTAGTGCATGCTGGGAAGAAAGGTTATGGTTTATATAGGTAGAAGTTAAACCATTTTGTTACTCCTTCAAAGACCCCTAAGTAACCAGGTACAGTGGCGCACACCTGTGATCCCAGAACTTTGGGAGGCTGAGACAGGAGGATCACTAGTTCAAAGCCAGCCTCAGCAACGGTGAGGCACTAAGCAACTCAGTGAGACCCTGTCTCTAAATAAAACACAAAATAGGGCTGGGGATGAGGCTCAGTGGTCGAGTACCCCTGAGTTCAATCCCGGTACCACAAAAAAAAAAAAAGACCCCTAGGTGTTCTTTAGAAAGGGGCATCTCTCAGGTTTTTTGTTTTGTTTTTTGGTCTACTTTTATTTCTTAGTTCTTGGAGATAGGATTCCCCCAAATAGTCTCCCTTTCCTTGCTGGAACCAAATCATACCTTCTCCAGGGCCTAAGAACTGGAATGAAGCCACACACAGAAGGAGTGATTAAGAAATGCAGAAGTTGGACATGTTAGCAAACATTTAAGGTATATGGAAGCTACAACTTCCAAGGCCCAATCTCCACATGATGGGGAAATCAAAGACAGGTGAAGATCTGGGCTGAGTTTCAAATATTCTTGGGTTTGTGAAGGAGGTGGGAGGTGGGAGGAAGAGTTCTGGAACTGAACCCACAGAAGGACAAGCCTCCCACATGCCAAAAGTGACAGCAAGTAGGGGTGGACCCAGACAAAACCTAGGGGTGGGCTAAGCAGTTTTCTAAAGTGATCTTCATCAGAGAATTTCCATCATTTTATCACATTTTATATTTTTCTTTTTTTAAAATGTTTTTAATTTGTTCTAATTAGTTATACATGACAGTAGAAAACATTTATGCACTTTGATATATCATACATAAATGGAATATAATTTATTTTTCTGATTATACATGTTGTATAATCACTTTGGTCATGCAGTCATATGTGTACATAAGGTAATAATGTCTGTTTCATTCTACTATCCTTCCTACCCCATACCCTCTTCCTGTCCCTTCACTCCCCTTTATCTAAAGTAACTCTATTCTTCCCTAGCTACCCCCCACCCCTGATTTTGAATTAGCACCCACATATCAGAGAAAATATTCAGGCTTTGGTTTTTTGGAATTGGCTTATTTTGCTTAGCATGGTAGTCTCCAGCTGTGTGTGTGTGTGCAGGCGTGCACGTTACCAGTGATTGAACCCAGGGACTTGTGCATCCTATGCAAGTGCTCTAGCACTGATCTACATCCTTAGCCCTTTTTATTTTATTTTGAGACAGGGTCTCACTAAGTTGCCCAGGCTGACCTCAAACTTGAGATCCTTCTGCCCAGTCTTCTATGCAGCTAAGATAACAAGTGTGCACCACTGCACCCAGTCTGGAGTCTTGTCTTCTTTATCATGAAATAAGGTCCCCTTTGACAAAAGGAAATTGAGACATAGAAATGTGCCTTGCACAAGATCACACCGCAAATTAGGAGCACAGCAAAGATTAGAATCCAATTCTTCAAACTCTAGTCTAGCACTATTCCCAACCGACCACAACACCTTCTTTATAGAGAAACATCTGCCCTAGAGCAGCAAGACCAAGAAGAAAACAGTTTATCTGCATGTCTCTTTTAAGCAAAACAACACAGAATGTTTGGCAGAGACTAACTAAATATTTCCTCTGTGACCTCTGCCAGAGGGGAAGATTGTGGGAGAGGGACAGGCACAGTACACAGGGAAGAGAAGACCACTGCACAGGCCAGCAGATGAGTAACAAAAAAGGAAAACTGCAATCTTAAACTGAAGACAAGCTGGACAAAGAAGTCAGGGTTTTAAAAAAAGTTGGCTGAGATTTAAAAATAGCAGTCTATCCTAAAACACAAGAGATAAAATCAAGAATCAATAAATGGGATTTAATCAAACTAAAAAGCTTCTTCACAGCAAAGGAAACAATCAAGAACATGAACAGAGAGCCTAGAGAATGTCATTAAATTTTTGCCCCCTGCATCTCAAGGAGATATAAAGAACTCAAAAACTTAACACCAAAAAAACAAATAACCCAATCAAATAAATGGGCAAAGGAACTAAACAGACACTTCATAGAAGAAATATGAATGGTCAACAAATACATGAAAAAATGTTCAACATCACTAACAATTAGAGAAATTAAAACAACACTGAGATTTCATCTCATTCCAGTCAGAATGGCAATTATCAAGAATACAAGCAATAATAAATGTTGGCAAGGATGTGGAGAAAAAGGCACACTCATGCATGGCTGGTGGGGACTGCGAATTGGTCCAACCATTATGGAAAGCAATATGAAGATTCCTTAGAAAACTTGGAATGAAACCACTCTTTGACCCAGCTATCCCACTTGTCAATTTATATCCAAAGGACTTAAAATCAGCATACTACAGTGAAGCAGCCACATCAATGTTTATAGCAGCTCAACTGACAATAGCTAAACTATGGAACCAACCCAGATGTCCTTCAGTAGATGAATGCATAAAGAAAATGTGGTACATCTACATGATGGAATATTACTCAGCCATAAAGAAGAATGAAATATTGGGAGGCTGAGACAGGAAAATCGCGAGTTCAAAGCCAGCCTCAGCAAGGATGAGGCACTAAGCAACTCAGTGAGACCCTGTCTCTACATAAAACACAAAATACGGCTGGGGATATGGTTCAGTGGTCAAGTACCCCTGAGTTCAATCCCTGGTACCAAAAAAAAAAAAGAAGAAGAAGAGGAGGAGGAGGAGGAGGAGGAAGAATGAAATAATGGCATTTGCTGGTAAATGGCTGGAACTGGAGACCATCATGCCAAGTGAAATAAGCCAATCCCAAAAAACCAAAGGCTGAATGTTCTCTTGATATGTGGATGCTGACTCACAATAGGCCGGGAGGGGGGGAGGTGTTATGGGACTGGACAGGGGAAATGGGGGAAAAAATAGAAATGGGAAAGATAGTAGAATGAATCAAACATAACTTTCCTATGTTCATATATAAACACACGACCAGTGTAACTCCACATCATACACAACCACAAGAATGGGAAGTTATACTCCATATATGTATGATATGTCAAAATACATTCTACTGTCATGTATAAATAAAAAGAACAAATAAAAACAGGAGTCTAGATCTAAATGTGAATGTGAATAAATTATTGTCTAAAAGGAAAAACATTTATAAGAAAACCTAGGACTATCTTCGTGACCTTAGGGTGCAAAAAGAATTCTTAAAAAGAACACAAGTGCTAAATGAGGGGAAAATTCATAAAAAGGAAATGGAACTAAAATTTCAGAGCAAATGGCAACAACATCCATTCTTAGGCCTAAGACAGACCGTGTTTAGAACCTACATAAGCAGGAAACAAAGCCTACTCTTAGCACCAAGTTCTGAATTGAAACCTGGCTTAGAAATAAAGCCCAAATGCCAAAGGTTAACTTTTCAGTAAAGAAAAAGAGGAGAAAAGAAAGAAAATGAATACTATTTTGGCCAAACAGAAGTTGGAAGAAAGTTTATGATAGGATAAAGTAAACAGGAGTCTATCAGTGAGATATAAGCCTGGGAAATTGAGGAGAAAATACATAGGCAAAGAACCATCACCACAGAGCATCATTAGCAGAACTGGAAGGGAACTCAAGCAGCCAAGCAAGGACTTTCCAAAAGAAAGGGAAAAGAAAAAGCACCAAGATCAACCAGCTGAAGGATGGTTGAAGAACTGAAGAAATTACTACACAGAACTGGGTCCACTAGCTTTAAAAAACAAATAGACAATAAAAAGTTCTACACAAATGATCCAAGAGAGAATCTCTCCAAAGTGTATGAAAGCTGTAGAGAGAACAGAAAAATTAATACCAACAAGTAAAATTTGACTGAGGTCTCCAGTAAACTTTAAGGGAGAAAAAAGACTTTAAAGAGCTGACAGGATCCTTTAGTTGTGTTGGCTGCTCTGATATCAAGACTATTCAAATGAACAAGACCCAGGCAACCTGGGAGGCTGAGGCAGGAGGATCACAAGTTCAAAGCCAGCCGTAGCAACTTCCTGAGGCCCTAAGCAACTTAATGAGACCCTGTCTCAAAATAAAATATAAAAAGAGCTGGGATGGGCTGGAGTTGTAGCTCAGTGGTAGAGCACTTGCCTAGCATGTGTGAGGCACTGGGTTTGATTCTCAGCACCACATATAAATAAATGAATAAAGTAAGGGTCCACCAATACCTAAAAAAATTTAAAAAAAAAAAAAAAAGAGCTGAGGATGTGGCTCAGTGGCGGAGTACCCCTGAGTTCGATCCCCAGTACTCCCCCCCACAAAAAAAAGAAGAAAAGGGAACTTTCAAAGGGGGTAAAAATGGACATCATGAAAGTAGAAGGGAGATCATTAGGGGAGGGAGGAGAGGAGGTACTGGGAGTGAAACTGACCAAATTATGTTATATGCATATATAGATAATGCCTCAACAAATTCCACTATTCTTTATAACTAATATACACCAATTAAAAAAAAAGAAAGAAAAGAAGGCTTCCACAAAGAACAAAGAGATCTGAGGGGGACTTCTACCAGTGCCAATACGAGCCAAGGGCTTCCCCTCACCCCTAATGAGAGTCAGGTTTAGGTGGAACACCTAATAAAGTTGACCTCAGAGAGGAAGTGGTTGCGCCCATGCTCTATGTGGGCAGCTGATATTGGGAACAATATGAGGTGACCTCATTGGCAAATTAAGCCACTGGTGATCACTGTCCCTATGGCTTCCACCTATCCTCTCATGTGCTATACACTAGGGGAATGAGAAGGAAGGAACTTGGAGTTCCTAACCTTAAGGGTATATCTATATTTCACCTAAGGAGACAGAACACAGAGTGCAAGAAATGAGGGACTCTTGCATCAACACCAGCTCCACAAGCACCAATAAACAGCCCAGACTTTGGACTGAGGAAGATTATTCCTTCCCTGACGGGAGAGTGCTGACAACTACAGCAATGATAGACAAAAGAGAAAGGGTCTAATAGTCCCAGAACCCAGTGGAAAGAAACCTTAGGAGGCAGATAAATTGCTTCCTGATTGTGAACTTATCCATTCACTGGGCAAAGTCTATGAGGCAAAGAGTTAAGTCAAAAAAGTTCTTTTTTCTTTTTTTTAAGGCTCTTCCCCAGCTGGAAAAATTGAGAAAGCAGACAAAAGGAAGAAGTGACCTCCATGAAAGCAGGGAAATCCCCCACCCAAGGCCTCATTTGTAATCAAGGGCAAAAGGACCAAACAAAGGTAAACAGGCCAGGGAAGCTAATGTGCCCTTCTCCAAAGAGGTCCAAACACACACTTCACCGGCAGAGCCCTTAGAAATACAGAAGGCAGGTGTTCCCTTGGACAAAAGAGTAGACTAGGAGAGCTGGGAAATTCCCCCAGAAGTTTTTAGGCTCTTTTTCTATTCCCAAGCACTCACTACCTTCACCCAAAATACAGGGCACAGAGACCAAACAGAAAGTGGAGCTAAGGTTTCGCTGTCTAGAAGAAAATGCAGTTTGCCAAATGTCCACACAAAATAGATGAAATAAAAGAAAATAACCAGGTGGATCAGCAGGACCATCCCCACATCTGAGCACCCAGCCTAGAGTCCTGAAGGCTCCTCACACCCCTTCTTAGCCCAATGCAATAAACAGCTGCCTGGAGAAAACAATGGGCCTTTGTCTGTGCCTTCTGTAGATTACCTTGCAGTACCAAACAGGATAATTCCTTTACAAGAGCAATGCTTCTAAATGTAGTCCAGGCAATGACGAAAGTTCTTGCCATCCCCAGCATCCCCCTCAAATTCCTACCCGTTCCATATTAGCAGCAAGGGTCCTGTGCAGCCCTCATCCCCATCCCACGTATGAATCAAGACAGGTCCTTGTGACCTCTTTCTGGAACCTGCACCACTCACTCTTACTTTCTTCCTGGCCTGGCCACAGAATTGAAAGCCTAAGAACTGTTCTTACTCCCCTTCTCTCCATTTACCAGAATATACTATTGAATGAATGTTAAGACTGTATTCATTAACATATCTGTCAAAATAGACTCTTAACAAATCTGTCAAAATAGACTCTTTAAAAAAATGATAAAAAATAAAATAAAATAGGAAACAGGCTGGGCACTCAAGCTTCCCCTGAAAGGCAAAACCAGATAAAAACCCAACTGAGCCGGGCACGGTGGCACAGCCTGTAATCCCAGCACTTAGGGAGGCTGAGACAGGAGAATCGCGAGTTCGAAGCCAGCCTCAGCAACAGCGAGGCGCTAACCAACTCAGTGAGACCCTGTCTCTACATAAAACACAAAATAGGGCTGGGGATGTGGCTCTGTGGTTGAGCGCCCTTGAGTTCAATCTCCAGTACAAAAAAACAAAAAAACAAAAAAACCAACCAAACAAACAAAAAACCCAACTGACAAGTCAAGAAATGTATGACGGAATTTTACTTAATTCAAAATATGTTAAATCTTACCTAATACTGTAATACATGAGAAAAGGCACTTTCTTGGCTGTCTTATAATCTTATTTTATTTGTTTTGTTTTTAATTTATTAATTTGATTTACAAACATCTTCTCTTATATATTGTGAAGATGATTCTAGGTTTGGAGTTATTGTTTATTTTTAGTCCTTTACTCAGGAAAAATTTAAAAGTTGGAAATTTTATATTGGTCTCAAATTAAGAAACAAACAAAAACAGAGTTTTGTAAAATTCAGTATCCCTATTGTGTGCCACGTTCCCAGCCTTTTCCCTCACTTGGATAACTGGTGGTGGATGAATTCAGGATCCATTTCTTCCAAACTACCACCAAAGCCTAGATGCCACGGCACAAAATTCCCTCCCCAAGAAACAGGGATAGTCTAAAGAATTCCTGGTGTCTTCCCGCTTGACTCATACCCTTGGACAGTATTAGTCCTCTCCCCAATGGCACAAGAGATAGAGTGTTATTCTTCAGAAGAGTGAGCTGGATACCACAAGTTCCTTAATTCACCCCAGAATATCCTTCCCTCTCCATGATTTCAGCAAAAAAAGGCACCACAAAGCAGTGGGAAGGGCTTTGGAATCAAATGAACTAGGGTTTGAATTCTGGATCTTGGGCAAGTTACTTGATCTCTCTGGGTATGATTTCCTCCTGAAACAATTAAGGAGATTGATGAGAGTAAAGGATCTAGTTGTGAATGGCACACAGTAGGTCCCCTGTGCTGACTCAGTATTTTCTTTTTTTCTTTCTTTCTTTTTTGGTACCGGGGACTGAACTCAGGGGTACTCGACCACAGAGCCACATCCCCAGCCCTATTTTATGTTTTATGTAGAGACAGGGTCTCACTGAGTTGCTTAGCACCTCGCCCTTGCTGAGGCTGACTCTGAACTCGCGATTCTCCTGTCTCAGCCTCCCTAAGTGCTGGGATTACAGGCGTGCGCCACCATGCCGAGTATTTTCTTGATAACATTCTTCCCTGTCCTCCCCCAAGAGCCAGGCTTTTCAGAGACTTTTATTAAAATCAGAGCACTGGAAATAATGATACCAAATAACACTTTCCCACAAGAAATCAGAGTAGTGTGGTGTTCCTTCCTTACCTTGCCTCCCAGTCACAGTCCCATGCTGCCCTCAACTCTTTTCTTGGCTCTAGTAAGAAAGGCCAAGGGAATCCATTTAAGGTTGCAAATTTCCCATTTCTTCCTCTCTAGAGCCTGGAAGAATGAATTATTAGGTGGCTCAGGGTTCTTTAAGGGCAAGGTTTTCAGTATCATCCCGGAAAATATGAAAATGTGGAAAAAGAGCTCATCTGACCGCCTCGTGTTTCTGTGTGATATCGAATCAACCCTTTGACGGTTTCCTTCTGGAGTTCGTTCAAATCTGCTCTATGCAAACACTGCATCAAGTCTATCACTATGCTGAACAAATGCTCCAAATGGACAAAACCAAGTATCACCTATTTTTTTCAGTTCTGCACATAGTCTGACTTCACAGCACTGTTATCCATCGTGAAAGCAAAGAAATTCAGTGTGCCAGATGTCCCAGAAGAGTGGCTGTACGTGCTACCTCTCCTGGCACCACAGAGAACTTGTAAAGTAAAATACCTTAAAATAAAAAGTGATTTGAAAAAGCATATGTTAAGTTTGGTTTAGTTTTTAGTACTTGTAAAAGCTTCTCATGCAAATGAATTCACAAATTGAGATAAGTATTCTTTACTGGCCCAGCAATTCCAAATTTTGGTTCCAAAATTGTACTCACCCTTTTAAATGATAAACTGAGGGCTCCCACCAACCATGTGGCCAGCGGAAAGAACCCTTGCCCTGTAGCACTACACTTAACTACTAAGGTACAAAACTTGCAAAGGAATACTGTCTCCCTGGGCCCCATTTTCCTCCTCTAAACATAAATAAGAGTCTACAGCCAGGTGCGGTGGCACACGACTGTAATCCCAGCACTTTGGGAGGCTGAGACAGGAGAATCTCAAGTTCAAAGCCAGCCTCAGCAACGGCGAGGCATTATGCAACTCCATGAGACCCTGTCTCTAAATAAAACACAAAATAGGGCTGGGGATGTAGCTCAGTGGTCAAGTGTCCCTGAGTTCACTCCCTAGTACCAAAAAATTAAAAATTAAAAAATGAGTGAGCTCTACATTTGTAAGAATGCCCAGATGATTATTTTTTTTAAATATTTTATTTAGTTATAAATGAACACAATGTCTTTATTTATTTTATGTGGTGCTGAGGATCGAATCCAGTGCCTCACACATACGAAGCAAGCGCTCTACCGCTGAGCCACAACCCCAGCCACCCAGATGATTATTAATATTGAAAAACAACCAGTGGGAAGGAAGTATCCTTAATGGATCACTGCCTCCACAGATCTTCAGCCAGTCACCTCCCCTTTCTGGGCCATATAAAGACACTATTTGAGAGCCAGGTGCGGTGGCACACGCCTGTAATCCCAGCACTTAGGGAGGCTAAGACAGAAGAATCTGAGTTCAAAGCCAGCTTCAGCAATGGTGAGGTGCTAAGCAACTCAGTAAGACCCTGTCTCTACATAAAACACAAAATAGGGCTGGGGATATGGCTCAGGCGTCGAGTGCCCCTGAGTTCAATCCTCAGTACCAAAAAAAAAAAAAAAAAAGACACCAGTTGACTGGCCAGAAATCACCATCCTGCTCATGCCACACCTGCCATTTCTCCCAAAGTTTTCATGTTCTTTTTTACACCTCCAGGCCTTTTGCAGGTACCACCATTCCCTCTTCCCACCTCAATTTTGTTTATCCAACTTCAACAGTCAATCAAGTTTCAGCTCCTACAGCACCTCTTCTGGGGGCTTTGTCTAACCTTGGAGATTCCTTTGTCTCTTAACTTTCCTTGCTTTGCTCTGGTCAAGCACCTCTATCATACTCCATTGTAAATGTTTATCATATTTGCTCCAAAAGAATTTTGTAGAACACCATTATGTTCCATATATATAAGTTAATATTTAAATTTTTGCATCAAAAACAGTAGTAGAGATGTACTTCCTGGTATATTACAATATTGGCATTTGGAGCTGGTGGTGTAGCTGAGAAATACAGCACATGCTTAACATGCACAAGACCCAGCACCTCCTCAAAAAAAATAGATTGCCATTTTATAAATGATGACATTTTAAAATAAAACTACTACATTACTGTCTTAAATGATCCAATGGAATCTAAATACCACAGTGTTTTAAAATCTATCTCCAGGGCTGGGGCAGAGCGCTTGCCTAGCTAGCATGTGTGAGGCACTGTGTTCGATTCTCAGCACCACATATAAATAAATGAATAAAATAATGGCCTACCAATGTCTTAAAAAAATTAAAAAATAAAATAAAATATATCTCCATCCATTTATAAAACATAAATTTGAGTAACCTGTAATCCCAGTAACTCTGGAGACTGAGGCAGGAGGATCACACGTTCAAGGCCAGCCTCAGCAATTTAATAAGACCCTGTCTCAAAATAAAAAATAAAAAGGATGGGCTGAGGTTGTAGCGCACTGGTAGAGCACTTGCCTAGCATGTGTGAGACACTGGGTTTGATCCTCAGAACCACATAAAAAAATAAATAAATAGGGGCTGGGGTTATGGCTCAGTGGTAGAGCATTTGCTTAGCACGTGTAAGGCACTGGGTTTGATCCTCAGCACCACATAAAAACAAATAAATAAATAAAATATATCTACATAAATAGATATATATGTAGATATATATAAATATATATGTATATCTACATATATATACATAGATATATTAAATAAATAAAATATATCTATATAAAAAATCTATTTATATCTATATAAAAAATTAGAAATGAATAAATTAAATTAAATTAAGGTATTTTTTAAAGCCTTCATTTAAATAAATAAATAGGACTGGAGATATAGCTCAGGGGTAGAGTACCCTGGGTCCAATCCCTAATACCACAAAATAATAAAACAAAAATATAAAACATAAATTTTATATCATTCCTTTTTCTCCTGGAATTCTTAATTCTTTTCTACTTCCTCTTCAGAATTTTATCCTAGTATTTACACTTCAAAATCCATTATTGATCAGCCTATGAAACTTCCCTGTAATATATCTATTATACATATAAATACATATATACCTACATTTTTTAATTCTCCCTCAATAACCTCTAGATGTTAAAAATTATTTTCTTCTGGATTGGATTTTCATCTCCTTTATTGTTAATATGAATTAATCAAAACGTTCTTATATTATAAATTGGTACTATTAAAAAATGTAAAACTAGTTATTAGGAATGTATTAATTTTTCACTTTTATAGCCACAAGCACCAAAAAACCTTGTTCACATAAATAATTAGATAGGAATGAAAGAAATTTTGCTATAGTAATATCAGTCAACCTTCATACTCATTCAGAATTACATGTCAAAATCACAGTGACCCTATCATCTAAAACTAATTTTTAATTATCTACCAACTGACAACTCCAGAAATTTTGTTGAAAGCAAGGATTGCAAACCATCTAACTTAGAAAAGGATTTTACCCAGTCATTCACTTTCTTAATAATATATGTAATTATTCATATATACATATAGCACATATGTATATAATATAAATACTTTTTTTTCCCTGATATCAGGGATTGAACCCAGGGGCACTTAACCACTGAGCAATATCCCCAGCCCTTTTTTTTTTTTTTAAATTTTGAAATAGTCTCTCTAAATTGCTAAAGCTGGCCTTGAACTTGTGATCCTCCTGACTCAGCCTCCCAAGTTCCTGGGATATAGATAGGCATGTGCCACCACACTCAGCTCCTAACAATATTTCTAATTATGCCTTTGCTTGCTAACTTGGAGGTTTTCATGCACTCGGCAAATGATCAGCAAGATTCAAGATGAGTAAAGATTTGCCTTCTTTTTGTAAAGTGGGAGAAGAGTGATTGGGAGGGCTGGGGACACAGCTCAGTGACGGAATATTTTCACAGCATGCTCAAGGCCCTGGATTAGACCCCCAACAACACCCTCCAAAAAAAATTTCAGGACTCTTTTAGGCAAGAGAATAGCACGTTTGAAGCCAGGATGAGCAACTTAATGAGACCTTGTCCCAAAATAAAATAAAATAAAAATGGACAAGGATGTAGCTCCGAGGCAGCACACTTAACTCACATATCCTGGACTCAATTCCCAGTATCACAAAAAAATAAAAGTTAAAAAAAAAAGTAATTGGGAAAAGAAACTTGTTAGGTTACAACTGTATTCTCAGATCAACTCTTGGAAAGAGAACAGAGGAAGTCAAAGATCTGGAAATTTTCTCCAGTTTGAAGACCGCTAGCATATCTGCCTCTCTCATCAAAATGGCAGCATGACCAAAATTAAAAATTAATACTATTGTTTATCCATGGATAAGTAATGTTATACTTTAACAGAAAGAGACTGCAAGCAATGTAAGTGGGCTTCAATAAAGGTCTGATTAAATAAGTGATAAAGCATCCAAAACAATAACAACAACAACAACAAACTCTGTGGTTTCCCTTGGGGACAAAATCCAGTCCCTCTAAAATCACAGCCTACACCTATATTTCTAGCCGTGGCTCCTACTGTCCCTTCCACCCAGTCTCACATACATCATTCCCCACTGGACATGATGGTTTCTAGACACCTGCCCAGGAGACTGTAGCCCATAGAGCAACACAAACGAAAAAGTGTCAGAGGACACAGAATAATAAGGCCCAAAGGGCACTGCTGAGGCTTGCTGTGAACTTTATGGAATTGCAACTGGGAAGCCTAGGTCTGGAGAAGAGGGAGAAGGGGAGTTTCTAAGCTAAAATGGCAAGCAGCAAGGACCTAAAGACAGGCTGGACATAGTATGAGAAAATTCAGGGCTTGAACAGAAGCTGGTTAAGGTTGGTGAGGCTGAGAGAGGGATCTCTCTCTCTACAAGGTGCTGGCCCAGAAGTTATAGTTCTGTCCATGGAAGGAGGCAAGCAGAAAGCAGTGTAATCTGAACCAAAGCAGCGCCCAGAGGCTAGGCAAAGCTCTGCTCCCTGAGAAGGCTCAGAGAAGTCACTGTTGGAAGGGGAACAGAGCCTACAGATGGGAACAAATGAACTTGGTTTTATAAAACATTTCCCTCCCTGGGCCTCAGGATCTACTTCCCAGTTAATGTCACCTTTCCCTTCCTCTTCACCAAATCAAATCCAGCTAGCCCTCCATGTGTTATGTCCCTTGTCCCCCACCTCTTCAACTCCTTTGGCTTACAGTTAGTTAGTTCTTCCAACTTCAAACCCTTATCATTCTGTTTTTACCACATACACATCAATGGCTTCTGATCTGTCTTGTGAATGCACTTACATTTTGGTACTAATCTTCAGCTCTTTCTGTTGGTAGTTTATGCCTCTCTGCGGGCAGGTCTATGACTTTCAAGTCTTCCTATTCCAGTGCCCCAGTGCATTTACTGTGCAGGACACCTACTAGTCCATAGTTTCAGTGGACACACTGTTACCTGCCACCTCTCCCAAGTGTCTGCCTCTTTTATATAAAAGAGTTGACTATACACATTTGAGCTCTTCTCGGGTCCTTGATATCTAGCTTGGGCTTCACTCTTGTTAAGCACTCTGAAACCTCACGAAATCACTCAGGTGCTGCTCTACCTGGAGGCTACAGCACCAGTCAGCCAGCTTTCCAGAGAAAAGCCCACATAGCGAGTCTCTCGCATACAAACCATGTCCTAGAAGAAAGCATTCTCCCACCAAGGCAGGCCCTTTCCTCAGGCTAATCTTAGTAAGAATGAAATGGGAATTCAAGATTGCATTTCCTTATACAAAATTATTTCCCAAAATGCAGGGAGGCAGGATTTATAATTAGGTGATTATTAATGAAACTCACCATCACAAAATAAAAAAGGCACCAGGTGCAGTGGCACATGCCTGTAATCCCAGCACTTTGCGAGGCTAATACAGGAGGATCCCGAGTTCAAAACTAGCCTCAACGGCGAGGTGCTAAGCAACTCAGTGAGACCCTGTCTCTAAATAACACAAAATAGGGCTGGGGATTCTCAGCACCACATAAAAATAAATGAATAAAATAAAAAGTCCATCAACATCTAAAAAATATTTTTAAAAAAATAGGGCTGGGGATGTGGCTCAGTGGTCGAGTACCCCTGAGTTCAATCCCCAGTACCAAAAAAAAAAAAAAAAAAAAAAGCTTCAGTAACTTAATCTCTTATAGTGAACCTGAACACAAATCTCAGTAAATACAGTATGAACAAAACAGACTAAAATTATGAAAGGAGGATCAAACAGTAAACTCAGAAGAATGAATAAATGCAAAAAGATATAGCAGCTAAAGAAAAAAACGTTTATGGTAGAAGAGTAAAGCTAATCCCTGTAATGGATTGCCTTCCTCACAATAAACACTCAATAAATATTTGTTACAGAATGCCTGATACTGATTCTCAAGGAAATGAAAGACTAGCCTAATTTAAAAAAAAAAAAATAGTAGAAACATTAGGTCCATTAAAAAAAATTAATGAGTAGATGAGTGTAATAAAAGTAGAAGCAATACTACAGAAAAAGCTAATAAGAAAAAGTTACAGAATAAAGATTATTATCATCTTGTTTTGCAATACTGGGGATTGAACCACGGCCTCATGCATGCTAGGCAGGCAATTCTACCACTGAGCTACATCCTCATCCCTTTTATTTTGAGATAGGGTCTTGCTAAATTGCCTAGGCTGGCCTCAAACTTGCCATCCTCCTGCCTTAGCCTCCCAAGTAGCTGGAATTATAGGCATGCACTACCACACCTGGTAAAAATATATTTTTTAAATGAAAGAAATAGATTCAAAAGCTGCATAAGATGACAACCATGACAAGGAATGCAGTTCAGAGAACCACCCTGCAAATAATAGAAGTCTTTGAACAAACAGTCTCAAATCTATAATTAAAAGTTTAATGGAAGCAAACTCCACAATGATGGAAGAGTTAGGTCTAAACATAAAAGGTTTTGAGAATCCTGAACAAAATCAACAACCAGGGACTACCACTATGACATTCTCATACTTATTAAGTACAAGAAAAAAGCCTGCATGTAGAGAGGTCCTAAATCCAAATCTCTTCCAGTTTGGCAAAGAATACAATTAAAGCCCAGATATGCATATAAAACTCTCAAAGTATTTTTACTTCAAATTATTTAACAAGGTGCACAGACTCCTCAAGCAAATGAAAAAGAAATGTCTCTTAGAGCGCTGATCTGAAGAAATTGGATTTTCCCATCACATACTTCCCTCCAAAACATATGTGAAATAACAACTTTAAAGGAGACTTAAATGTTTGTTTTAAAAATAAGTCTAAATACTCAAAATCAACAAATTCTCAAAATATAATGTTACGCAGGAAAGAGTAATCATCAAAAATAAATTTTAAAATACAACAAAAGAGAAAAGCAACAGAGAAGGTAGAAGCTGTACCAGCACATGAAAATTAATTAACAAGTTATTTAAACATTGTAATTAACATTTATAGAACACACATATCACCCAAATCCAAAGTGTGGGTATTATGTGAATCCTAATTCAAATATGCAATTTTAATAAAAGTCAATGCTGAGACACGTCATGACAGTTGAATGGAGGATATTCAGTCAGGAGCACGCTCACCCTGGTGGAAGTGCACACAGGTAAAAGATTTTCTGAAGGGGGGCTGGGATTGTATCTCAGTGGTAGAGCGCTTGCCTCACATGCGTGAGGCCCTGGGTTCGATCCTCAGCACCACATATAAAGCAATAAAATAAAGACATTGTGTCCATCTACAACTAAAAAAATATTAAAAAAAAAATAAAAAAGATTTTCTGAAGGGCAGTTTGCCTCTTTTGGTTTTCATTTTCTAATTTTTCCAGAAAGAACATGAACTACTTGTATAAAATTCAACTAACCAATTAAGGGGGAAATACTCCATCATTCATGGGCTCATCAAAGCAATGAGTAAAGGAGAAAAGTTGTGTAAACAAGCAACTAACTATAATGATCTTGTCTCCAGAGTGCAGAGAATGGCTTAGTTTTGCCTGGAGCTGAGTTTTGAAGGATGAATTTACCAAGGAATGAAGTAAGAAAGGGCAACAGAAGTCAGGCACGGTGGCACATGCCTGTAATCCCAATGACTCAGGAGGATGAGGGAAGGAGGATCACAAGTTCCCAGGCCAGCCTCAGCAATTTAGTGAGACACTGACTCAAAAGTTCAAAAAAAAAAAATTTAAAAGGCTGAGGATGTAGGTAGCTCAGTGGTAAAGCACTCCTGGGTTTAATCCCCAATAACAAAAAGAAAGAAAGGAAGAAAGGGAGGAAAGCAAGAGAATATGAAATGGAAAAAAAATGGAGGGGAAAAGAGCCTGTTACATTAATAAAGTACACACAATTTCGGAATTTCGGCCTGGTGGGAAAGGCAGGGCAGGCATGGAGGACTTGATGTAAAAGCCAGGCAACAAAGACTTCTGAATGTCATGTCAAAGGGTAGAGTTATTTGGTGAAAGAAGAATCAATAAAGAGATGTTGTGATTCACGTATATGAAGATCAAGAAAAGCTAAAACAAATGGTTAACAGAAGAGTGTTAAGGGGTAAGAATCAGCATTTTACTATTCTACTACCTTGGAGTAGGCCGGATACAACCTTGTGGGTTGCTAGAAATGTTCTACATTTTAAACTGAGTGGAAGTTACAGGGAAGTACACAAATACTGAAATCCATTAGGCTACACACTTATGCTATTGCACACTTTTTCCTATTCTTTTTTTTTTTTTTTTTTTTTTTTTTTTTTTTAAGTGCTTTTAGCAGCCAGGCATGGTGGCGCACGCCTGTAGTGGCGCACGCCTGTAATCCCAGCACTTTGAGAGGCTGAGACAGGAGAATCTCGAGTTCAAAGCCAGCCTCAACAACAGCGAGGCGCCAAGCAACTCAGTGAGACCCTATGTCTAAATAAAACACAAAATAGGGCTGGGGATGTGGCTCAGTGGTCGAGTGCCGGTACCAAAAAAAAAGAAAAAACATTTTTTTTCTCTTAGCAAAGAAGTATTACTATTAAAATGTATCTTAGAAAGCTCACTTTGAGAATCACCTGGGATATAAGAACATCCAGAGGCAGGCATTCTGAGATACT
Source organism: Geosciurus inauris (assembly GCA_004024805.1). NCBI lineage: Eukaryota > Metazoa > Chordata > Mammalia > Rodentia > Sciuridae > Geosciurus > Geosciurus inauris. The sequence goes on from PVHX01006794.1 coordinate 49,528, forward strand.
AAAGCTGCCTTCCAAGCCGGGCGCGGTGGCTCAAGCCTGTAATCCCAGCACTTAGGGAGGCTGAGACAGGAGAATCGTGAGTTCAAAGCCAGCCTCAGCAAAGGAGAGGTGCTAAGCAACTCAGTGAGACCCTGTCTCTACATAAAACACAAAATAGGGCTGGGGATGTGGCTCAGTGGTCGAGTGCCCCTGAGTTCAATCCCCAGTATCAAAAAAAAAAAAAGCTGCCTTCCAGCAAAAAATGGCCAAGGCTTTAGTTGGACTAGAGGCAGCAAGACAATAAGAAGGAATTTAATTCATGACTTCTTAGGGAAGTAGAAGTGTAAGTATTTAGAGTACTGACTACCAAGACATCAAGAAAAATCAGCAATGACTCTGATATCATTAAGGAGTCAGTGAACACAGGAGAAAAAAAAGAAAGAAAAGCCACTTTAAGAGACAAAAACATGGGAGTTTGAGGTACCCGTGGGTCATCCAATTGTCTAATAACACTAGCTATATGAAGGTCATTTTTTAAGCACTTTATATAGATCAATTCACTTAACTTCACAACCTTATAAGGCAGGTATTATTACCTCATTTTACATATGAGGAAACTGAGTCACAGAGAGGTTAGGAATTTTCTAGGACAACATACAATAAATGGTTAAAAAAAGGACTTTTCCAGATGTCTCAAGAGTCCATATTTATTCTTAAGGTGACCACTGAGATATAGGTGACATATCTCTGATATAAAAGAAACAGCTGAAGCCCTGGGTATGGCTGAGATCCCACAGAAAAAGAGTAGATAAAAGTAAAGAAGAAAACTTGCTTCTCCAAGTTGTTTCAAGAGTTAATGAGATGACATTTATAAAACCCTAAACACTTGCCAGGCACAGTGGCACACACCTACAAATCCCAGGGATTTGGGAGACTGAAGCAGGAGGACTACAAGTTTAAGATCAGCCTCAGCAACTTAGTGAGATCCTATCTCAAAATAAAAAGGGGTAGGGATAAAGCTCAGTGGTAGAGCACCCCTGGGTTCAATTCCCCATTACCCACCCCCCCAAAAAAAAAAAACCTCAACACTGAATTAAAAGTACCCGGTAAGGATAATTCTTCAACAAGATAGTACAGTACAAAAAGGACTAGATTAAATAGATTAAAAGAAGCCTGGGGACATAACCAGATATAGTACATGATCATAGGTCTAATACCGATACAGAAAAAACAATAAGGGTCAATGGTTTTATGGTCTCAGTGATGTGTCTCTCCAAATTCAAGAGTTCAAACCTATCCCCAAAGGTGGAGATAGTAAGAAGTGGGAACTTACCAGGTGAGGTGGTACACACCTGTAATCCCAGCAGCTTGGGAGACTGAGACAGGAGGATCGTAAGTTTGAAGCCAGTCTCAGCAAAAGCGAGGCGCTAAAAACTCAGTGAGACCCTGTCTCTAAATAAGAATACAAAATAGGGCTGGGATATAGCTCAGTGGTCTAATAGCCCTGAATAGTTCAATCCTCAGTACTCCTACCTCCCCCTCCCCCCCAAAAAAAGAAGTGAGACTTTGGGAGGTGATGGGAGGAATACCCCCTTTTTTTTTTTGGTACCAGGGATTGAACTCTGACCACTGGGCCATATTCCCAGCCCTATTTTTGTGTTTTATGTAGAGACAGGGTCTCACTGAGTTGCTTTGCACCTCACCCTTGCTAAGGCTGGCTTTGAACTCGTGATTCTCCTGTCTCAGCCTCCCAAAATGTTGGGATTACCACATCTGGCTGAGGAATACCCTTATAAGAGGCAGGAGGGAGCCTGCTTGTTCCCTCTGACATGTGAAGGCATAGAGATGCCATCTACAAACAGGCCCTTGCAAGACACTAAATCTGCTGCTGGCACCTTGATCTTGGACTTCCCAGCCTCCAGAAGTTTGCACAATAAATTTCTGTTGTTTATAGATTACTACCCAGGTTTTTTGTTGTTTTTGTTGTTGTTGTTGTTGTTTTTTGGTACTGGAGATTGAACTCAGGGACACTCGATCACTGAGCCACATCCCCAGCCCTATTTTGTGTTTTTTTGTTTTTGTTTTTGTTTTTAAATATTTTTTTAGTTGTAGATGGACACGATGTCTTTATTTTATTGCTTTGTATGCGGTGCTGAGGATCAAACCCAGGGCCTCACGCATGCAAGGCAAGCGTTCTACCGCTGAGCCACAATCCCAGCCCCCCTATTTTGTGTTTTATATAGAGACAGGGTCTCACTGAGTTGCTTAGTGCCTTGCCCTTGCTGAGGCTGGCTTTGAACTCGCGATTCTCTTGTCTCAGCCTCCCAAAGTGCTGGGATTACAGGCTTGAGCCACCATGCCCGGCTACTACCCAGTTTAAGTTATTTTGTTATAGCAACCCAAACAGAATAAGAGATGGGGAAACCTAAATATAGTCTGATATTAATTAAAACAAAATTTATTGAATTGGATAATACAGATAATTTAAAAATAAGATTGAATGTCTATATAGTATGATCTTACTCGGAATACAAATATGTACATCTGTATGCCTACAGAAAGGCCTACAGAAGAGTGCACCAAGATATTAACAAAGATCACTGAGTATTGGGAAAGTGAAACTTTTTATTTATTTTTTTTAGAATGTATTACAACGCACATATATTAAAAAAAAAAAAAATTGAAGTTGAAAGCTGAGTGCAGTGGCACAAGCCTGTAATCCCAGCACTTAGGGAGGCTGAGACAGGAGAATCGCGAGTTCAAAGCCAGCCTCAGCAACCGTGAGGCGCTAAGCAACTCGGTAAAACCCTGTCTCTACATAAAACACACAAAAAAAATAGGGCTGGGGATGTGGCTCAGTGGTCGAGTGCCCCTGAGTTCAATCTCCAATACCCAAAAAAAAAAAAAAGTTGAAGTTGAAGATAAAGGTAATTTTCTGTTTTGTAGTTGTCTCTGAAAGGAGCTCACCCAAAGTAGAAGAAGCAACCTCAGACACGATGTACAAGCAGGCTGCAGACGCCATTCAAGGGACGGGGAAACAATCTCACTCCAGTTGGCAATCCAAAAGTTCAAAAAACACTCCTCTTCTATATTCATTTTTTCTCTCTTTGTTCTGAGCAACTGTCCCTCCAAATGATGGGAACATTTGGCATGATTGCCTCCCTCTTGTTTATATCATTCATTCAAAGGAAACGAGACACATTCTCCTGCCAGCACCTCCAAAGGGAGCCAACCAGGCAGACAGAAGTGAAGAACAGCCCAAGAAATGCTAAGCAATGCATGCCCTGCATCCATGCTCCAGGCAAAAGCAACTTGCATGAGAAGAAGAAAGATCACACAGAGAAGGCTTTTCTTCAGATTACACAGGCAGCAGAGATTCTTCTGGAAAGGTTTCTAACTTCAAGATTTCATCAGGATGCCAGGTGCAGGGGCACAACCCTGTAATCCCAGTGGCTCAGAAGGCTGAGGCAAGTGGATCACAGTTCAAAGCCAGCCTTAGGAACAATGAGGCACTAAGCAACTCAGTGAGACCCTGTCTCTAAATAAAATCCAAAATAGGGCTGGGGATGTGGCTCAGTGATTGAGTGCCCCTGAGTTCTATCCCTGGTATCCGCCTCCCTCAAAAATAAAAAAGATTTCATCAGGAAAGTACTACCCTAATGGAGCTTTGCAAACATAATGTAAAGGAGCTGATTTTCATATCTCTTAAATTTGGGAGGAGGTACTGGTGATCAAACCCAGGACCTCCACTACATCCTAAGCCACCACAACTCTTTTAAATTTAACGATGCAGGTTCAGGCGCAGGAATAAGCAGGGAAGAGGAGGGTCCAGTGTAGACAGAACAAGGTAAGGGTTACATTACTACTGACTGCACTCTCCTCTTGGACAGATATGTTAGAAAACTGGAAATCTTCCAAATCTATTAGGTAAATTCTAGTCAACCGGTTGAGTACTCTCATCAATTCTCATTCATCTTAAAAAATACGTCAGCATCCAGCATACTGCCTATGAGCCAGTAAACATTCAATAACAGAATGCAAACATAAATGAGCAGTCTGAAGAAACTGGGAGCTTACGGACCAAGCTATATGTCCTTTGGAGCTAAAAGAACTTATCATGAAATAGAATCAAATGTTAGTATTCTATCAATAACATTTGATGAAATATATCAAAAGTGATGCTTCAGTATTCAGCACAGTATCTGGTGTTTAGTAGGTTCTGTTCAGTAAACATTTGTTTAATGTTGAATGTTCCAGGATATTTTCTACAACCCAAACTTTCAGATCCATTTTATTATTTAAAGGTCTGGGTTTTCACTTTCATGCTGACTTTCAAAGTCTTCCCTTAAGAGATGGAAAAGAATTCCTGAGGATGGAAAAAAAGCTTTCACAGGGACATACCCTGTACCCTGTGCCAATTCACTGCCCTGGTAAGGGCAGTATCAATCTATTCTCATCAGCTCTGGCTGAAAACTTCTGCAGCCTACACTTGAGCACATATGTTCAAAGCATTTGTGGGCCCAGGAGGCAGGTTATACTAAAAAACAGTGTGAGGCTAGGGTCCATTTATGCCTGACTCCCCAGCCACAATATAGCTCCTCCAACAAGAGAGGTCCAGGCCCCCTTGGAAGCTGCTCACATTCACTTTCCATCTGTTCCTTCCACTGCTCCTCTCCCCCTCCATCATTATTTTCACACTAGGATAATGATACCTTCCATGCCCTGTCCTAATATGGATTGTTTTAGTATCATTTGGGATCATTTCAGTATCATTTGTATACTAAAATATCATTTATAGGCATATATAGAATTAAGGCAAAAATACCAAATTTCCTGCTTCTTATCTTCTTATCTTCCTCTTTAGAAAGCTGAATTTACCTGAGAATTATGTCATCTTCTCCAAAACCACCACAGATTTTCAAACAAAAAACAAAACAAACTGAAATGCTACTAGGCCCCTGGCTACAATAATATTTGGATTATTACAAGGGTTTCCTAATTGCTGTAAGCCTGCAGTTTCTTCCTCAATTCCAATCCATTTTCTTTTTTTTTTAAATATATATATATATATTAGTTGTAGGTGGACATAATACCTTTATTTTGTTTTGTTTACTTTACTTTATTTTATTTTATTTTATTTTATGTGGTGCTGAGGATGGAACCCAGTGCCCCATGCTAGGCGAGCGCTCCACCACTGAGCCACAACCCCAGCCCAGTTCCAATCCATCTTCTATACCACTGATTGATTGTATGTCACCTTCACTGGAAAGAAAGAACAATATTTTCATTAGCCTCCCTCTCTTTCCAAATGTAAAGTCTTCAAGATGACATTTGCAATCCTCCAGGATATAATTCACCTCATACAGCCTACTCCGTCTCCCAGGGATCATTCATTAACCTGAGGATTCAATTAGGATGACCTAAAATCTCCATCCCACAAAAGCCAACATCTTTTCTGCCTCTGGGCCTTTGCTCATGCTGCTCCCAGTAGCCCCTACCTCCAGCCCCAAAGTGTCCCCTTCAACTAAAGGCAGCACTGCATGGAGGAAAGAGAACTGAAACACCTGGATTCCAGACATGGCTCTGGTACAAACTAGCTGTGTGTCTTTTTCCTCTCTGGGCTCAGTTTCCCCTTCCATAAACAGAAACACTGAAAAGTCTTACCAAAAAAAAAAAAATGTATATATATATATATATATATATATTTTCCTGATTCCTATGTGTCCAATGAAATCCAATGTTTCCTTCAAAGTCTACAAGTCTTCCAAGGATTTTCTCTGAGCACTCCAGCCCACACTATTCACTGTCCTCAGGACTCAATGTATGGTATTGAGATACGGTGTCTTCATTCAACCAAGAATTTCTGAGCATTTTCTTGAGTAGATATCATGGTAAAGCCTTGGTAATAAATATAAAGCCAATTAAGACTCAGACTTTTAGCTATCAACTGCACAACTCTTTCTTCTCTGCTATGTTATACAAGTGAATTCATGTTAAAGTGCAAATGCACCCTTTATTTATTTAACAAATATTTAGAGAAAATCTTCCATGTACTATTGTACAAAGTAAAGATGTCAGTAAACAAATGAACCAAGTACCCACCTCATGGAGTTTATTTGGGAAAGCAAACAGGAAAAACACAAATACATAATATAATTTTAGCAACAAAAACAAAGCGGGATCAAAGAGTGACTCAAGGCAATTTTACATAGGACGGTCAGAGCAAGCCTCCCTGAGGTTGTGCATTTGAGCCTACATATGAATGAACTGAGGGTACAAACTAGCAGTATTCAGGGAAAAACAGCATTACAGGCGAGGGACAAAGGACCAGAGACAGAAGAGACAAGAGGAAGGTGGAAAATATGTGGAGGGCTGAGGCTTAATTTACAAGGGACTTGATAGGAAATCTGGATTCTTCTTTTTTGGTACTGGAGATAGAGACAGGGTCTCACTGAGTTGCTCAGCGCCTCACCATTGCTGAGGCTGGCTTTGAACTCACAATTCTCCTGTCTCAGCCTCCCTAAGTGCTGGGATTACAGCTTGCGCCACCGCGCCCAGCTAGGAAATCTGGATTCTAAGTGTGATCCTAGATGAGGCTTAAATCATGCTCTGGAGTGTAAAGGGACAGGAGGAGTGGAAGAGCTAGGACCAGTAAGGCTATCCAGAATCAGTCAGGGCTCTACATCCAGGATACCACTGCAGTGCCTCACATCCTGCCTCTCCAGAGCATGAACACGTGATCTCAAGAAAGGTGATCTCCCACCAGTGCAGTGGCACACACCTGTAATCCCAGAGACTTGGGAAGATAAGGCAGGAGGTTCCCACGTTCAAAGCCAGCCTCAGCAACTTAGTAAGATCCTAAACAACTCAGTGAGATCCTGTATCCAAAAAAAATGGGGGGAAGGGGGGTATGGTTCTATGATTGAGCACCTCTAGGTTCAATCCTCAGTATCAAAAAAAAAGAAGAAGAAAGTTCACTATTTCTCTGTGCCTCAGTTCCAACACCTTTAAGTGAGAATGACAAAAGTGCCTACAGTATGAGGCTGACTGGAAGGTTTTATCAGTGTTTTAAAACTCTTACCATGGAGAGTAAATACTCCATGAATACGAACACTTTAAAGCCATGCGACAACCTAAGAAGAAAGCAGGGGCTGAAGACTGAGCCCTGGGCACTCCGATACATTCGAACACCTCCACTGTGCCCAAGACTTGCCATCAGCCTCAAGTCCTATGCCTTGTCTGGGTCCCTAGTCTCCTCTTTGTAACTCACAATTTAGAGCTTGGTAATAATGCTTTATATGGTTCCTTAGGAACATGTTCTGAGATTCAGGTTACATTTTATTTTCTTCATACATGTGTGTCTCCCACTATGCTTGGCATAGAGTTAAGACACATACTCAAGTGTTTGCAAACACTCATTTATGAATAATGTCATATAAATTTCAAAGAAATCAAGATGATACACAACCTTTCAAGAAAAAAAAAAATCATCTTCCGCTTTAGGGAATGATGATATTATATCTCAGCACACCCTACCATTTAATATCAGTCCCATCTTAGCAGAGACAGTTACAGTGGCCAAATCAGTTATACCATCTGCTATGCCACTTTTCCCCCTGACTTCCCAATCCTCATGCTCTCTACATAAGCTCTTCTGTCTTTCTTTCCTGGCAATTTATCTAGGTGTCAAAACTTCCCATACCTGGCAACACATTACACTTGCTTCCACCCCACCAGTTTCCCGTGGCCCTGCAAGAATCTTAAGGCTAAAGCCAAATACATTCCCAGAAAAACCACAACACCAAAACTTAGGAGGAAAAGAGGAAAAGAAAATGGGCATAACTCAAATAATGTATCCAGAGAATCATCCAGGAGGGCTCTTCCCACCTATGTACAGGAGTCATGATGGTACCTTCATCTAGCTACCATGAGTATTTGTAAAATGACCTTAAGTGACAAGAATTTCCCACAGAACAAAGGTCTAAGTTAATAAAGAGGAAAAAAGTTTTCACTTTTTCAATTTTTTATCAATTTCCACAGAACTATCTGCCCTTCCATTTTTTTTCCCTGTTCCACACCCCCACCCACACCCCCAGCTCTGGTGATAAACCACAGAAAATAATGCTGACCCACTAGGACCAGTTCTTGATGTGGCTTCAACCAAGTCAAGAACCTCATATCCTGAGATCTACCCCTGACCCTCCAGGGACTGGTAACAGTGACAACTACATGGGAATTACGTAGGTGACTTAAATGTGGACAGAGCTGAGTATGTAATATTGCTCCCAGATTGAATTTCTTGCACAAATCTAAATGTGGAATAGACAAAGATGTTATTTTATCAAATAATTCTCTTTTTAACTAATTTTGATTCTGAGCTAGTTACGCGAGTTTTAAAAATGGTCCACCTGAAACAAGATATAAGGGGGCCTCTGCCCATTTCCAATGACTCTTGCAGCAATTTCTGTATAAACACTATAGTCCTAAATACTACTCTAAAGCAGTGACCTGCCAAAATACAGATGTAGGGGGAAAACAGCAAAACAGAACACTTACAATTGATAACTCTAATTAATTGCACAATGAGGATTTAAATAGATGTTCTGACCTTAAGTCCGGCTTTTCTATACTAACCCTAACCCCACAGCACTACTCATTTGCAAGTTGTATATAGACTCTAGTGTCCACCAAGAAGCAAAAAACTTTGATTTTCCTCCCATATAAGTACACAATTTTTTGTTTGTTTTGCAAAATTAGGGGTTAAACCCAGTACCTCACACGTGCTAGGCAAGCGTTTTACCACTGATCTACACCTCTATCCCCCTTCCCCCTTTTTGGAGGGACTAGAGACTGAGCCAGGGGGTCACTGAGCTACATCCCCAACCCTTTTGTTCTTCTTTTGAGATAGGGTCTTGCTAAATTGCTGAGGCTGTCCTCAAACTTGCTATTCTCCTTCTCAGCTTCCTATACCTAGGATTTATAGTGTTTGCCGCCCATGTACACAATTTTTGAAAGAACTTCCATTCCCTTAGACTTGATCCCAGTATACAGAAGCCTGAGGGTCTAAGCACTTAGAATCCATTCCTGACCCAAGAGAAAAGAACACTCAGGAAAAGCTTCTCCAGGCAGTCTTTCCCACTAACCACTGAGTAGCACTCCCTCATGCAAGACAATATCACGCAACTGGAGTTCCCAGCAACATTAAATGTACTCTAACATAACTAACAGAAAAATAGCTGACTAGGCTCTGTTTACTCACTAGAAAATACATCTATTTATGTTGAACCTCCTTCTCGGGGTCATCACAGCACCAGGGGAGACACCGAAGTGATGTATAAACAGTCACTTGCCAACAGCAGCATCTGCAGCAGGAGGTACCCAACACCCATATCCAAAAGTAATTTCCCACCTAATTTCTTAACTTCATCTACTCACTGATTCATCAAACCCCTAATATTATGTTCACCAAGGAAAAGTAATAAGAGGATAAAGAGATGCTCACAAGCACTAGCTCAGTGCTTTCTCCATAGAAGCACAAGGAAAAACAGTTTATGCAGAATAATAATAGTAAGTGCTTTGCAGCCAAGCACGGTGGCGCACGCCTGTAATCCCAGCACTTTGGGAGGCTGAGACAGGAGAATCACGAGTTCAAAACCAGCCTCAGCAACGGTGAGGCGCTAAGCAACTGAGCGAGGCCCTGTCTCTACATTAAAACACAAAATGGGGCTGGGATCGTTGCTCAGTAGTTGAGCGCCCCTGAGTTCAATCCTAGTGCCAAAAAAAAAAAAAAAGTTCTTCGCAGGGGCTGGGACTGTGGCTCAGTGGTAAAGCGCTTGCCTTGCATGTGGGAGGCACTGGGTACGATCCTTAGCATTGCATATAAATAAATCAATAAATAAAGGTCAATCAACAACTAAAAACAAGTTTAAAAAAGAAAAAAGTACTCTCCAGTAAGTTATTCTCGGACAGAACCTCTCAAGACACTGACCCTCACTCATTAAAAGCTCTCTTTGCGCAGCTCTAGTTGTCCCCTCCAAAAGGAGAAGGAGGAAATTCACAAATATCTACACTCAAACTTGTCGTAGCTAAATTAATATCCAAGACCTCAATTTCACATGAAAAAAAGGCAAAAAGCCAGCCGGGCGCAGTGGTGCAAGCCTGTAATCCCAGCACTTTGGGAGGCTGAGACAGGAGAATCATGAGTTCAAAGCCAGCCTCAGCAACGGCGAGGCCCTAAAGCAACTCAGTGAGACCTTGTCTCTAAATAAAACACAAAATAGGGCTGGGGATGTGGCTCAGTGGTCGAGTGCCCCTGAGTTCAATACCTGGTACCAAAAAAAAAAAAAAGACAAAAAGCCAGCCAGGCACGATGGTGCATACCTATAATCCCAGCAATTTCGGAGGCTGAGACAGGAGGATCACAAGTTAAAAACCAGCCTCAGGAAATCAGTGAAGCCCTAAGCAACTCTGGGAGACCCTGTCACAAAATAAAAAGGGCTGGGGATGTAGCTCAGTGGTTAAGTACCAAATACCATCCTCCCCCCAAAAAAGACAAAAAGTCACCAAAAGTGACCCTTGCCCACTCAAAGTAATTAAAATAAAGTTAGAACACTAAAAAACAGGGATATATCTCCAGTATATTCTAATCACTATTGTCCTTTATCACAAGAGGCCCAGAAAAACGGGGTTTACCTCTTAGGCCCTTAACAAAGAGTTAAGCAGATTGTTTCTATCACATTTGCGTGGGGATCCTACATTCCAGTTTAAACAAATGATTCCCACACTTCTAAAAAGGCCTTAATTGGGATAGTCTGTTATTTTCAGTGCAATCTTGCAAAGGCTGGATCCTTGTTAAGCCCTTAAAGGACTTGCGTAGAATTCTTTTGATGATAATTTTTTTAAAAAATCATCTCCAGAGTTTATATATGTCCCACAATTACTTATGCTGCTGGTGGGAGGAGGACATTTTATTCTAAAAGGCTCCTTCCAAACTGAAAGCTCTAATTGCCAACATATCTGATATTGACTTCCTGTATAAAACAAAACACAAAGCAACAAGTATACGATGTAATCATAGGTCTAAAAAGCAAGACTTACAAAGAAAAACAGAAGGCTCAGCTTGTTTAGCCAGAGAGGGGGCAAGAAAAGGATGGGTAGAGTTGGGACAATCTGTACGTTTCCTAGCTGCCACTGGGGTCCAGGAAAGATGTTCACTGTGAACAGCTATGCGCACAAGAGGGATAAGGAAGCAGTAAAGGTAAGAAACAATAAAACAGGCCACCTACAAGGAGATGAACTGTGAGCATCAATCTAAAAATCTTAGATAGCATTGCCTAGGGAGGTTGTGAAATCACTTGAAAGAGCTTAAATCTCTTGAGAAAGATTTAAGGATATATGGAGATGGAGTTGGTTAAAATAGTAAAAAGTTCTACACTACAAGATCATATCTGAGTATTAAAGGGATATTCCAGTCCTATTTTTCTAAGATTTTAATTGTTTTAGAAAACCTAAATCACTTCTGTAATAAATTATAAAAATGACAAAGGCTTACCAAAAAAAAATATTAACAACTTTGTAAGCAATGCATCAAAAATGCAACCAAATAAGGCTGGGGTTGTGGCTCAGTGGCACAGTGCTTATGTAGCACGTATGAGGCACTGGGTCAATCCTCAGCACCACATTAAATTAAATAAAGGTAGTGTGCCTATCTACAACTAAAAATATTTTTTAAAAATGCAACCAAACATTTCATACATTTAAATAACAGCATTGACAAGGATTCTTTTTGAGACCTCCCCCCCACCCCCCTCGCCCAGCGGCTCCAAATCTCAAAACAAAGCTTGAAAGCATTCTCACATGAACTTTGACCAAAAGCTCACCAACTAAGTGCTGCCACTCTCTGGAGGAAACTCTAGACAGTTTTCCTTTCTGATCTACAAGCAGGCTAAAATGACTTTCAGGGGATATGAGATACAAAATGGGAGCAGAAACCCAGAGGGTAATTCTGGCATGACTTCCAGTGTCTGGTGCTAAGGGATTACCATGGTCTAGAAGTAGAAAAACTAAGGTAGAAGATCCCTCACACATTAACTTCCAGAAACCTCTAAATAAATAGCAAAGCTATAACTTAAAGCAGGTTTTTGAACTTCAAAACCCCTACATTAACCCCTACACTAAGAGAAGACAGGTTCCTCAAAGGTCCAGAACCCAAATTGAATCACATCCTCAAGAGTTGCTTGTGATCATTTAAAAACCCCGTTCAACAGGGCAGTCCTCCAGGGGTAGAGGCTCTTGATGGTAAAAACAGTTCTCCGTCACCCTTTAGTTTTGCATTTTTGCAAAAACAAAAACAAAAACAGAAGACTTTAACATTAGTTAAAATAAAAATTTTCTGATTGACAAAGTTTATTTTTCTGCCTGTCAGCTACACTTTTCTGTGCAACCTCCTGTTACCTGACATTCCTTGGTCTAAAAACCAAGTCTTCTGGGCACAAACGAGAGGAAAAGGCCTAGAGGTTGCACAAGGAACAGCAAGATATCCAGATTGTATTAAAAGTGGCAGACAATTCTAATAAAATGGTTCCACCCATAGCTGCCCTTCCTGTGCCTATTATCTGCAGAGAATCAAAGGGCTGGGCTATAAATTTGGGTATTCAATAGTCCTGTAAGCTCTCCGGCCTCATATGTAAAAGACAAAAGTCGCTGGTAAGAAATGTGGAGAGGTAGAGAGAGTTTTTTTGCAAATCTGTAAATCCTGGCATTCATATTCCTTCAAAATTCCCACACAGTAATTCACCAAAGGCCTCTGACTGTTCCCCCATTTTAAAAAAAAGTAAAATAAATACACATTTTATCTTAATTGATCTCAGTAAGAAAGGCAAGGTAATCTCAAATCATTTTTACTTTACCAAGTTTTAAAATTCAGCATTTTTAAGAAACAAGAGAATGTTACATATGTATTTGTGGGGATAGGGGGTGTATCTCAAATAAAATGTTTAGGAAAAGAAAGGCTCCTAAACAAATTATAGCATTGATCTACCTCTCAGGGTAGTTGTTAAAGAAAAAGGAAAAAAAAAAAAAAAACCTTTCACCACAGAAGTGTGAAACATGTGGAGAGCATAAAGGGCAAGCCACCTTTTCAGTGTTTGCCTGCTAAAATGCAGCCCTGTGGTCACTGCAACTAGTTCTTACCCAGTGCAAGGTACTATAAATGGGGCAGAAACTGAAACATTCAGATATCTTGGCTATATTCCCTTTTATAACTTCCTAATTAAGAACTAGGACTTGCATGTGACTTGTGAAGTGCATATCACATTCCTATACACAGATGTCATGTTAATCTTCTAAAAACACTGTTTTGCTCATCACTCCTTTTCTCAAAACTCTTTAAAAACTAACCAATGTCCATGGGATAGAGTTCCAAACCCTCAGCCAGAATTCAAGCTTACCACAGGTAGGCTTCAGCTGGACCTCCCACTGCTCACTAGAAAGGCAGCTGTAGAAGCACAAGCCAGAGTTCTGACTCTGGAATTCCAGCTCTCCCATTTACTAAAGGGTCATCTTAAGCAGGCTACTTATCTTTCTGATCTTCATTCTTTAAAACAAAAATTCCCTCATCTTTAAAACATGAAGAACAATACCTGCTTCACTGCAGTGAAGGACAAAAGAGAATGGCATATGACACAAAGTCAATACTCAGTTATTAGTTTTCTCCCTAGTTCTCATCCAAACAGCCAGCTCTCTGCTCTGTGGAAAACTCTCCCCAGCAACTCTCCACCAGTTTCACAACCACACTTCCAGACCCAGTTGGAAGCTCCTTTCTTCTTTGAAGCCACCCTGCCTCATCATCATTTTCTCCTTGAGTTTCTATCATTCTTATATCCTAAGCTAATCAACCAGAAATTGTCTTATATATTACTCTTCTTTCCCCAACAGGTCCACAAACTCAAGAGCAAGCATTTCACTAATTTTTGAGTCCATCACAATCTAAGTGTTGAATTAAAAAAAAAAAAAAAAAAAAACTTTGAAAATAAAAATCGCGCTGGAGTTGTCTACCAAAAATGGGTGCCCTTCTAGTCCAGTTAGGGGATAACACTTCCCATATACATCTGAATTTATTCCCATATCTTGGGGGAGTTTTTCCAAAGATAATATTTACTAGGTAAATAAAAAGGAAAGCTAAACATGTGTGAGTCACCTGGTAAGTCTCTACCAGACAAGCGGAATCCAGGAAGCCTTTGCTTCATTTCATGTGTCCAATAGGCTCTTGAGGTCTTGCTTGGTTTTTCCTTAATTCAGCATGGGAGACAGACTATTGGCAATTCAGCCTTTATCTTTGTTTAGCTTTCTGGAACCTACACTATTTCTGATCCTTTATAAACTTCTATTTTAGGGCAGAGGAGACTGATGAAGGGATTGCCTTCTGAAAACTATCACTTATAAAATATAAAACAAAGCAATAATGCAATCTGTTGGGTTTTATCATAGCGGCCCTATCCTAAAATGGCCTGTTGAAGTGTGTGCACATAACAGGTAGCTCAAAACTGTCTTGGAGATGGGATAATGACCTCTTCATTCCGGAGACCCTGCTGTCCAACAGCAGAAACACCTGAATGGGGGGAGGGGGGGTGTCAAGAGTTGGGCTAAGTAAGCATGCCGGCAAATTCTCTCACTTAGTGAAGAAGTTATTTTATTCATACTTAAGTAATTATAAACTATATTCATACAAAAATCTCAGGAAAATGTAATAATTCCTCTTCAGAAACAGTTGAAAACATCCAGTCTCTTGAACTCTACTCAGTCATTACATTATTGGATAAGGCAGCGTTAAACGCTGGCTAAAATGTGTTCCTTCAGTCTTGGGTCACTTTTTGAAAAACAACTTTAATACTCTGTGCACATCAGAACAAGGGCAAAAATGAAAACTAATCATCCACAAATAAACACAGTTTAAATAGTTGAAGCGATAGAGTGAAAAGTTAGTGTTCCTTTGTTTGAGTTCAGTGGAGAGTGTGTGTGCTCTTCAAGGAGTCTGCACACAAGCACACAACCGCTCCAGGTAAGAGCTGCTTGGGCGCTTCGAGAGAACAAGACTGCGTGCTGAGCCCACTCCCAGACCGCCCGCAATTCGTCCTCGGCTCGGCTCACAGCAGCTCCCCGCTGTCCCACATCCTCGCCGCGAGATTCCCCACCCCCCACCGCGCGGCCCCAGCCTGGCGGAAGATGGCTGGCCGCGACCACCCGGAGGGCAGTCCCCACCAACCCCTAGGAGCAACCCGCGGCTGCTCCAACTGCGCCTTCCGCGGCCCGCACGCAAATACTCACGGAGTTGGAACCTACCCGGACAAGGAATCAGGAATAGCGGGAAAAGGGCTAGAAGGGCAGGGGTGGGGCAGGGCGCGGCAGAGGCAGACCCCGCGCCCCCTCAGCGGGCCACCCACCGGGGAGCAACGGCACCGGGGCCCAGCAGGAGAGCTCCGGGTGGAGGGCTGGAGGCACTCACCTCTGCACTCCCCACGCAGGCCGAGCGCTCAGCACAGCGCTGGGCTCCGGGAGAACCGCGCGCGGCCGGGAGGAGGAGCCGCTCCCGCAGAGAGGGCGGGCGGCGGGCAAGCATCCGCGCCCTGGGCTGCGGCCGGGCTGCGGCAGGAGAGGGGAGGGGGCGTGGAGATGTGTGCCTCCACCCAAGGCAGAGAGGGTGGGCTGCTGGAGACTGGCGGAGGGGTGTGCTCCTAGGCACTGCGGGGAGCGAGGAAGCCGCGCTGAGGCTGCGCGAGGGAAGGTGGGTGATAGGGATGGGAAGGGGGGCGGGGGAGGCCAGGATGGGAAGTTGCCCCTCAAACTGAACAGCCCTCACCTCCGCACCATCCGACCAAGAATTGTCTGGGTCTGGAGCAAAGCACAAGCGGGTCTAAAACTTTATGTCATTTTCTCATACACACGTGACCCCCCTGCAGTCCAGATGGTTTCAATCACTGAAGGAAAAAAGCGGCTCTTCTGGTATGCAAGAAAAACCGGAGCTGGGAGAGTCTGGGAAAAAGCTGCCTGTCTTCATACAAACTGATGAGTTCTTTCCGTTCTCCCAGCTCTCGGCCTGAGGGAGCCCTACATAACCAAAGGACTAGAAGCTACCTTAGGTATTGCAGCAGTAGCAGAACTCAAAAAGCACTAGGGTTCCAAGAATCTTGGCCTGAGCCAAAAGCTCAAAGGGCATTCTCAGAATTTTTTTAAAATGGCCTATGGGCTTATAAAACCAAAAACTAGAAAAAGAGTGTCATTTAATAATAAAGCAATGGAATATTAGCAGTGAGAATGTGTGCCTTATTAGTGGAATTCTGAAGGAAAATGTTAACCCATTATGACAATCTACTTGAAAAACAATAATGTAAATCACTGAAAAATCCAAACCCGCATATACTTGGTGGGATGTTAGGAAATCACGTAACCCAGTTTCTCCTCCCATATATCACTAAATAAACGTTGGTACTAAAATGTACAAAATTGAGCAATAATGAAAATTGAATTTCGAAATTTAGAATTTCAAAATTTACAGTTTTACATGGATTAGTTACATTTCAGAGGATTACACCTGTAATCCCTGTGACTCAGGAGGTTGAGGCAAGAGGATAGCAAGTTCAAAGCCAGGCTCAGCAATTTAATGAAGTTCTAAAGCAACTCAGGGAGACCCTGTCTCTAAATAAAATAGAATAAAATAAAATTTAAAAAAGAAAATAAAATAAAATTTAAAAAAGAAAAGCAAAGCTGTTTCAAAACCCAAGCCAATTCAATTGTCTAAAGAACTATTTACTCAGCTGCCGGACAAGCATCAAAAACAATAAGAAGTTTAAGATTCAGCCTGCAAATAAGTTAACTTATTCATGATCAAACTCAAATTGTGTCAAGAACCACTATTTGTTTTGATAAAGTTTATTGTGTCTTTGCCCAAAAAAAAGAGATATTAGGGGCTGGGATTGTGGCTTAGTGGTAGAGCGCTTTCCTTGCATGCGTGAGGCACTGGGTTCAATCCCCAGCACCACATAAAAATAAATTAAAAAAATAAAGATATTGTGTCCATCTACGACTAAAATATATACACATATTTTTAAAAGGATATTATACATGAACTACTAGTATTAACTCTTTGGCTACCTAATACTGATGCCAGAAGATGTTTGGCCTGGCCTTTCTAGAAGAAGGGCTTAAATGTAATGTGACTCAGTTATCTCTGTGTGGAAAATAAATTGATTCCTGGTAAACTGAATTGGTTCTAAATTAAGAAAACCCATTATTTCAGCTGTTGTTGAGGCACACTGGAAAACACAGGAGACAACCTGAAATTAAGCGAGTCAGAACAGGTTTTACTCTAAACTCAAAATTTAACAGTTTCTGCTCTAGTCCACTCACATTCTTGAACCCCTTACGAGAACGGGGTCATATTTAGATGGATTTAACTCTCCAACCTTCTTCAATCTCAAATTATGGTAGTTATACTCCCAACACAGAAGGAAAGAACTCGTGGGTGTGAAAGCAAGCCACAGAACTTAACAGCAGCACTCCACGTAAATTCCACCTGCTGCCCACAAAGCCCTTTACAGAACTTTTGTTTTGTTTTTGTGATGGGGATTGAAGGGAGGCATACACAGCGGCGCTAAGCATAAGCTCTACACTGAGCTACAGTTTCTTAAGCTTTCCATTTCCAAAACCATTACAACTTCTGTTAAAGTCCTGTTTTTCTTGTGAGTGACATCTGCAAAGAAAGCCAACTCAACAGAAGGTATCAAGATTTTTCTCTATTCAGACCCAGAAGAGTAATTGTTTTCATCTCTGAAAGCTACTGCTACTGCCTGTTTTGTGTGCTGAAATAATGTAAGAGGGCAATAATGAGATACAAAGAGTTATTTTTGTTTGTCAATTCCATTTGCAAATTATGCATGGGACTTTTTTAATTGCTAAAAAAAAAAACCCTTTATTAGATCTGCTCTTGATGTTCATTTTCTAAATAATAAACTAAATATAGTCTTTTCTAAATATAGTCTTGTGTCTAAGCTCCCACTTGTGTGAACATTAGTTGATGTTAATACTGGTCAAATATTTATTAGAGACACTGACATCTAAAATATTTTAATGCCATTTTGAGTGGCATTAACTTAGTAATTTTCATTAACCTAATGTTCACATCATTTAACAAACAAGGCCAACTATGTGTGTACACAATGCTAAGGAAGATTGTAAACTCTTTAAGGACAGAATCGAGGTCTATCTTGCTAATAATTACATGCTATATTCCTAGCATAATGTCCAGCATGAAATAAATGCACAATAAGTACACTATCTGAAAAAAAATGAAAGATTAAATAAGCCAAGTACAGAGGCACAGGTCTGTAGTCATGGTTTCACAGGAGGCTGATAGAATTGCTTGAGCCTAGGAGTTCCAGGCCAGCCTGGGCAACATAGGAAGGAAGAGTCTGTCTCAAAAAGGAAAAAAAAAAAGTAGTTAGAAAAATAAATAAAAACATTCCCCATTAAGTTACAATCCTATAGAGGAATGTAACTTGTAAACAACAGAATGAAAAAATAATAGCTATAGGGAAGATACTAGCAACAAAAAAACAAGAGGGATAATTAGCATTAGCCAGCTGTGGACTTTAATCACAATATATATTCAGAAATACACATAGACTATTGAAAATATGAAGCACTTGGAAGAGGAATTTAGTACATTTAGTGCCTAATTTAGGGACTTCAGAGATA
Organism: Geosciurus inauris; assembly: GCA_004024805.1. Classification (NCBI taxonomy): domain Eukaryota; kingdom Metazoa; phylum Chordata; class Mammalia; order Rodentia; family Sciuridae; genus Geosciurus; species Geosciurus inauris. The sequence goes on from PVHX01006794.1 coordinate 68,257, forward strand.
CACTTTCCCATGTCCCCATTATTCAGTACACTCAACATGGAGCCAAGACAAGATTTGAGCATAAACATCCTGACTCTAATTCGGATAGCATGAATTCTGTTCCTTTCATCCTCTCTCATACTCCTCCACCCCCAAGCCATTTCCTCTGCACTGTCTTCTGTCAGTCTAATGAAAATTTCCTAAGCTTTAGAAGCAGTAGCTTTGGTTCTCTTTGTATGGAGAAGTACAATACATCCTGATTACACGGTAATATTCCATACAGATGCCTGGCAACACATCTAGCTAAGGGTCTGTTTAATATTTAACTTTGAGGGACTTAAAATTATTACATACCAAAATAGAACTCGACATCACAGAGATGGGCTTTACTTCCTTTTGCTATTTTAAATACTGCACTTAAGCATAGTGAGTTGTTTGGGTTTTCGGAATCATAGATTTTGCTTTGGCATGGTTTTTTTGTTTTTTGTTTTTTCCCTTGAGGGCTACAGGGGTTGATTTTCTAGCAAGACTTTAAGGTTTGAAGCTCTAGTACTCACAAAGCAATTATTTCCTCCTAGGTACTCTGCCTGTATTATTAGTATATGTGGTCATTAAAGGGGGCAGTGGGAGCTTATTTATGCCTCATGATCTAAACCTCAAGATTTCTCTAAGGCAGGCACTGGGAGAAGTGGTTGGCCTAGATGACCTTTAAGGTTTCTAGGCCATATGTTTCCAAACATCCTTTCCTTTTCTATTTTTTTTAAATAAAAGCATTGTTTTATTTAAACAGCTAAGTATAAATGCTAAAGATTGAAATCATCCCAAAACATTTTTTAAAAAAGAATTACTGATCACTAATTTGTAACCTCAACAAATACTTTTAGCCTAATTCTGCTTTCCAATCTCCTCTGATTAGAGTATAATTTCATTTCTAAAGCAGCCCATATTCACTCTTGAGGCTTTATTATAAGCTTTAAGACTTTGAGCCAGTTTAGGCATCAAATGCCTCTGATCTATAGTCTCCACAAGCCCAGCACACTCAGAAATAGCTGTCAAAGGCATAGTGCAAAGGGATGGCCTTGTCTGGGCTGGGGTTATGGCTCAGTGGTAGCGTGCTCGCCTAGCTATGCGTGAGGCACTGGGTTCGATCCTCAGCACCACATACAAAGCAATAAAATAAAGACATTGTGTCCATTTATAACTAAAAAAATATTTAAAAAAAAAAAATTTTAAAAAAAAAAATAAAGATATTCTGTCCACCTACAACTAAAAAATAAATTTTTTTTTTTAAAAAAAGGGATGGCGTTGTCATCACTTTGGTTTTTGTACTTTCTTCTTTTCCAAGCCCCTCGAAAGGCAAATAGGGCTTACGTTCACTGGGATGCAACTAAAGCAACAGTATAAATCCCCATGACTAGTTTTTATAACCAATAAAGCATAATGGCATGTACAAAATCACTGGTCCCTAAATCAGAATCATCAAAGAAGATGTCAGAAACACAGATTCTTGGGTCCAGTTCCAGACCTACTAAATTAGAATATCCAATGTTGAGAAATGCTAGACTAAATTCTAAGCTCTTTACTTTGTTGGTTCCACATTCCACTTTGTTGGTGATTTTCCTTATAGGAAAGCCCCACCACCACACACACTGCCACAGGCCTCCCAAAAGGAATCAAGCAGATATTACATGAATTGAAATGTAATGCACTTCTTTTCTTCACAATAAATAACTTACTTGGACACAACTTTTTTTATAGTCTACCTCTAAGAAAAAAAAAATCCATAAGCTAATTTTTAAATTAATTCCTACCAAATAAAGTCTAAGTGAGGTTCAAAAAGACTTGAATAGACCTCTAAGATCTATTCAGCAATATTTTCATACAATATAATAGCATTAACAGACCACTAAAACTATCGATTACAGTTCTACTTTCTGTAATCCATAATAACTGACTAGATGTAGGCTAGTCATTATGTAATCCCAGCTACTCAGGAGGCTGAGGAGGAGGATTGTAAATTCAAGACCAGCCTGCACAACTTAGTGAGACCCTGCCTCAAAATAAAAAATAAAAAAGACAGGGCTAGGGCTGAGATTGTAGCTCAGTGGTAGAGTGCTTGCCTTGCATGTGTAAGGCACTGGGTTCAATCCTCAGCACCACATAAAAATAAATAAAATAAAATAAAGATGTTCTGTCCATCACTGGGAATGCAGGTCAGTGGTATAGCACTTATAAACCCCTGGGTTTAATCCCTAGTACCACTAAAAAATTAAAAAAAAAAAAAAAAAAATCTTGACTAAATGCATATCTAATTAAAAGCTACTTAATATTTTAAATTGCAAGGGATAGGAAGCCCCGGACTCAAAACTGTAAATAAAAATTTTGACATTAAAATTTTTCATATACGCCAGGCGCGGTGGCTCAAAAGCCTGTAATCCCAGCGCTTAGGGAGGCTGAGACAGGAGAATCGCGAGTTCAAAGCCAGCCTCAGCAGTGGCGAGGTGCTAAGCAACTCAGTGAGACCCTGTCTCTACATAAAACACAAAATAGGGCTGGGGATGTTGCTCAGTGGTCGAGCACCCCTGGGTTCAATCCCCAGTACCAAAAAAAAATTTTTTTCATATATTATATAGGCAAGATAAATACTTGATTACAAACTTCAAAAACCATATTAAAGGAGCTGGGTGCGGTGGCTCAAGGCTGTAATCCCAGCTCTTAGGGAAGCTGAGACAGGAGAATCGCGAGTTCAAAGCCAGCCTCAGCAACAGCGAGGCGCTAAGCAACTCAGTGAGACCCTGTCTCTACATAAAACACAAAATAGGGTTGGGGATGTGGCTCAGTGGTTGAGTACCCCTGAGTTCAATCCCCGGTACCAAAAAAAAAAAAAAACATATTAAAAACACATAGTGAGAAAAATAAGTATTCCCTCTCACTCTTGCCCTCCAGTTCCCCTCTCTTCAGACAATCACTGCAGTTCCTGCATATTCATTCAGAGATGTTCAATGGGAATGCAAAATTATTTATATATGTAGAATTCATTTGGGGGAAGAAAGGGCCATAGCTTTTAACAGAATCTCAAAGAGGCTCATAATTTCAGACCAGTTAAAACCCTTAGCCTTGCCGGGCGCGGTGGCTCACACTTGTAATCCCAGCACTTAGGGAGGCTGAGACAGGAGAATTGCGAGTTCAAAGCCAGCCTCAGCAATGGCGAGGCACGAAGCAACTCAGTGAGACTCTGTCTCTACATAAAACACAAAATAGGGCTGGGGATGTGGCTCAGGGGTCGAGTGCCCCTGAGTTCAATCCCCGGTACCAAAAAAAAAAAAAAAAAAAACCTTAGCCTTGGGGCTGGGGCTGTAGCTCAGTGGTAGAGCGCTTGCCTAGCATGTGTGAGGCACTGGGTTCGATCCTCGGCACCACATATAAATAATAAATGAATAAAATAAAGATCCATCAACAACCAAAAAAAAAAAAAATTAAAAAAACAAAACAAAACAAAAAAAACCCTTAGCCTTAGCCGTGCTCTGAAAAAGTTCTAGCACAAGGCTAAGGGTTTGCACTCTACTCCAATCTATTGGTAGGATTAAGAGAATTGCAACCTGGGGCTGGGATTGTAGCTCAGTGGTAGAGCGTTCCTCACGCATGCGTGAGGTACTGGGTTCGATCCTCAGCACCACATAAAAATAAATAAATAAAGATATTGTGTCCATATACAACTAAAAAAATTTTTTCAAAAAAAAAAAAAGAGGGGGGCGCTGGGGTTTGGCTCAGTGGTAGAGCGCTTGCCTAGCATGCGTGAGGCACTGGGTTCAATCCTCAGCACCACATACAAAGCAATAAAGACATTGTGTCCATCTCCAACTAAAAAAAACATTTAAAAAAAAAAAGAGAGAGAATTGCAACCTGGAGTTTGCTTTTTAGTGTTATTATGTTCAATTCCAGACAACAAAACCACTTCAGCAAGTAATGCTGGACATGCAGATGTGGTTATATAATACCACATCTGTTTGTAAATAACTTCCTGATTTTTATTTGTCTCATTTTTATCCCTTCAAAGAATAGTTCCTTGTTACTGTGTGACTGACAAGGAAAATCTGTAGAAAAATTCTAGTATAAACACAAAGACAACAGACATTTTTCTCTTACAACCTGAAAATTTTCTGTTGAGGAAGGTAAGATATTACTTAAATCTGCACAGAACTGAGGAAAAAATTAACACTCCTTAATTACATTAATTCATCAATTAGCATAAGTTACATGGTTATTAATAAGAATGTTAAGAGAAGAACCATAACCTTTAAGATATATATATCTTGTCTAGTATCTCATTTGGAGTTCAGTGATTATACTTTTTTTTTTTTTAATTTTTGTTAGTTGTAGATGGACACAATGTCTTTATTTTATTGCTTTGTATGTGGTGCTGAGGATCGAACCCAGGGCTTCACGCATGCGAGGCAAGCGCTCTACCGCTGAGCTTACATCCCAGCCCCCAGTGATTATTTTTAAGGGTTATTCAGATTTTAATATAAAACTAAAAGTAAGTTTCTTTTAAAATGAAATATGTAAGGGATAACTGAACTGTTTTACTTATCCCCTTTTTCATAGTAGAATTTATTTTCTTGCCTGGATCCCATGCATGCCTTTCAATCTCCCCTTCCAAAGTATACAAAATATATAATACATAAAATCAAAGCTCTCTCGCTCTCTCGCGCGCTCTCTCTCTTTTTTTTTTTTTTTTTTGTTGTTGTTGTTTTTTGGTTTTTGGTTTTTGTTTTTTGGTGGTGCTGAGGATTGAACCCAGGGCTTTGTGCATGCAAGATAAGCCTCTACCAACTCTGCTATATCCCTATCCCAAAGCTTTCTTTCTGTAATCAGTTCACAAAAAGACTCAGTCAAACCTAAGTCTGTTTATGTGTTTTTGTTCTATAATGTTTGGGATTTTATTCTAATACTGGGCTATTTATTAGTCATTTAAAGAAAGCATTAGGGCAACTTGACTAATGATACTGGGTGGATGACAGCCTCAGAAAGGCTCCCTAAACCTGGATGGTTTTGTCACTCACCTGTCTTACTGAATGGTCTTTCCCCTTAGGAGCTTGGAAATTTTTTTTTTCTTTGTACTGGATTGAACTCAGGGGCACTTTACCACTGAGCTACAGCCCCAGTTTTTTGTTTGTTTGTTTGTTTTTCATTTTGAGACAGATGCTCACTAAATTGTTGAGTTTGTGATCTTCCTGCCTGAACCACCAGAGTCACTAGGATTACAGCTGTGAACCACCACTGCCAATACGAAAATAATTATTTTTTTTTGGTACCAGGGATTGAACTCAGGGGTGTTCAACCACTGAGCCACATCCCCAGCCCTATTTTTTTGTGTTTTATGTAGAGACAGGGTCTCACTGAGTTGCTTAGTGCCTCGCTGTTGCTGAGGCTGGCTTTGAACTCGCGATTCTCCTGTCTCAGCCTCCCTAAGTGCTGGGATTACAGGTTTGCACCACCGTACCCAGCTCGAAAATAATTCTTGATTGGAAGAAATTAAAGTCTAAAAATGTACTAATTTGAAATACCATACTTTGTTCCAATATTATCAGCCTATATCCGAATTAAAATATGGTTTACGGGCTGGGGTGGTAGCTCAGTGGTAGAGCGCTTGCCTAGCATGTGTGAGGCACTGGGTTTTATTCTCAGCACCACATATAAATAAATAAAATCAGGTCCATTGACAACTAAAAATATTTTTAAAAATATGATTTACACTTGTTCCTGAATTCACTGACTCTACTCAACAAGAAATCAGAATTGGGGGCTGGGGTTGTGGCTCAGTGGTAGAGTGCTTGCCTTGCTTGTGTGAGGCACTGGGTTCAATCCTCAGCACCACATAAAAAATAAATAAAGCTATGGTGTCTATCTACAACTAAAAATATTAAAAAAAAAAAAAAAGAAAGAAATCAGAATTGTAAAAATGTAGTATTCTCTTGTTATTCTTCATATTACTGGCAAAAAACTACACCACACTGTCCCAAAACATCATGGTTGTATTTATAGCCATTCATTACTTTGTTTATTCATTCAATAAGCATTTATTAAATATCTGAAAAATGGTTTTGAAAAATAAAAGAAAGGGCTGGGATTGTAGCTCAGTGGTAGAGCGCTTGCCTCGCATGCATGAAGCACTGGGTTCGATCCTCAGCACCACATAAAAATAAATAAAGATATTGTATGTATCTTCAACTAAAAAAAATTTTTTTAAATAAAAAAATTTTAAAAAATAAAAGAAAAATAAGTTGTATAAGCAAATTAAAATCTAGCAAGGAAGATACATATATAAACTAGTCAGAATAAAAGAAATTAAAGAAGAAGAAATGTGAGAATTTACTGAAGTAACAGATTCTTAATGGAATTAAGGGAAAGAGGGTTAGAACAGAACTTCAAATAAGTTAGCATTTTTCTCTCAATAAGCAGAAAATAAGGGGAGATAATTCAAAACCAAAGGAACTGCCTATGCTGCCAGAACAGTGACTGGTCCTCATTTAACTAAAATAAAGGTTGAAAAGGTAAACTAGGTGGAAAATGGTTTGAGGGATTCTCAAAAATTTAAACGCAGAACTACCATATGACCCAGCAATTCTACTACCAGGTACATACTAAAAAGAATTGAAAACAGGTTGTTCAAACAAATATTTGTATACAAACATTCCTACATACAATAGCCAAAAATATAGAAAAACCCCAAGTGTCTATCAATGGATTAATGGATAAAAAAAATATGGTATATTTACACAATGAAATCTTATTTGGCCATAAAAATGATACTCTAAGCTGGGCGTGGTGGCTCAAGCCTGTAATCCCAGCACTTAGGGAGGCTGAGATAGGAGAATCCCGAGTTCAAAGCCAGCCTCAGCAATGGCGAGGTGCTAAGCAACTCAGTGAGACCCTGTCTCTACATAAAACACAAAATAGGGCTGAGGATGTTGCTCAGTGGTTGAGCACCCCTGAGTTCAATCCCCAGTACCAAAAAAAAAAAAAAATGATACTCTATAGATAAATACTATAATGTGGATAAACCTTGAATACATTAAGCTAAATGAAAGAAGCCAGGCACAAGAAGTTTCATACAAATAAACAAAAGGTACTGTACCTATCTACAACCAAAAAAAATATATTTATTTTAAAAAAAAGTTTCATAGGATATGATTCCAACCATTTGTACTATCCAAAATAGGTAAATCTAGAGAAAGGTAAAGCATTAGTGATTGATAGGGATTCAGAAGAGAGAGAAATAGGAAATAACTGCTTAATGAGCATCTTCATCTATTTTATGTTGCTATAACAGAATACCTGAGGCTGGGAAATTTATAAAGAAATTTATTTATCATAGTTCTGGAAACTGGGAACTCTAATACCAAGATACCAACATCTGCTGAAGGCCTTTGTGCAGTGTTATCCCATAGCAGAAGAGCAAGAGAGTGTGAGAGTACAATCGAACGAGCAAGCAAGGGCTAAGCTCACTTTACAACATTCAAAATCCTGTTTTGAAATATTCACTTCATTGTTCTTACAGAAAATTTGTCACTTTCCCAGCTCAACTTATGGAAAGCACCATCATTTCCCCAATGTACATACTATATACTTGTTACTTTTGTAAAAAAAATAGTTGGCTGTGGGTTGGGGATATAGAGCTCAGTGATAGAGTGCTTAATCCCCAGTATTGCAAAAAAGGCAAAAAAAAAAAAATCAATTGGCTACAAATAAGTGGATTTATTTCTGTGTTCCCTATTACATTTCATAGGTCTATGCATTTGTTTTTATGCCAGTGCTATGCTGTTTTGATTACTATAGATTTGTAGTATGTTTTAAAATCAGGTATTTTAATGCTCTCTGAATTTGTTCTTTGAGTTAAAAACTGTTTTGGCTATTCGAGGTCTTTTGTCGTTCCTTATAAATTTTGCAATTATTTTTTCTAGTTCTGTGAAGGATGTCATTGGTACTTTGATAGAAAGTACATCAGCTCTGTAGACTGCTTTGGGTCGTATGGACATTTGTTTTATTTGTTCTTTTTAGATATACATGACAGTAGAGTGTATTTTCACATATTGTACACATATGGAGCATAACTTATTCTAATTAGGATCCAATTCTTGTGGTTGTACATGAAGTGGAGTTACACTGGTCACGTATTCATATATGAATATAGAAACATTATATCTGATTCATTCTACTGTCTTTCCTATTTCCATCCTCCCTCCCTTCCATTCATCCCCTTTGAGTATAGACTTTTTTTTTTGGTACTCAGGGACCCTTGACCACTGAGCCACATCCCCAGCCCTATTTTGTGTTTTATTTAGAGATAAGGTCTCTCTGAGTTGCTTAGGGCTTTACTAATTTGCTGAGGCTGGCTTTGAACTCCCAATTCTCCTGTCTCAGCTTCCCAAAGTGCTGGAATTACAGGCGTGCACCACTGCACCTGGCCATAAGGTTTTTAATCCTTCATTTGGTGGATGTGAGGTATTATGTTTATTGATTTGCCTATATTGAACCATCCTTTTTATTCCTGGGATAAATCCTACTTGGTCATAGTGTATAATTTTTTATGAGCTACTGGATTTATTTGCCAGTATTCTGTTGACACTTTTTGTATCAGGGGCATTGGTCAGTAATTTTCTTTTATTGTGTGTCCTTGTCCAGTTTGGGTAGCAGAGTAACACTGGCCTCACAGAATGAGTTTGGAAGAGGTTCCTTCTTTTGAACAGTTTCAGAAGAATTGACATCTCAAACTCACTTTTTTTTTTTTTTTTTTAATAATTTTTTAGTTGTAGATGGACACAATGTCTTTATTTTATTATGTGGTGCTGAGGATCGAACCCAGGGCCTCACGCATGCGAGGCAAGCGCTCTACCGCTGAGCCACAATCCCAGCCCTCAAACTCACTTTTTTTAAAAAAATATTTTCTTTTAGTTGTTGATGGATCTTGATTTTATTGATTTATTATTTATATGTGGTACTGAGGATCGAACCCAGTGCCTCACGCATGCTAGGCAAGCACTCTACCACTGAGCTACAGCCCCAGCCCCTCAAACTCACTTTTATAACAAGTCTGCTCTCCAGAAAATAAACCTTGTGATAATGACTTTAATCCATTCATGAGGACAGAGTCCTCATGGCCTACTCACTTCTTATTAGGCCCCACCTCCCAAAACTGATGCATCAGGAATTAGGTCTTCAACACATGAAATTTTGGGACACATTTAAACCATAAAAATGGATGTGGGGGAGCTGGGATTGTAGCTCAGCGGTACAGCGCTTGCCTTGCATGCGTGAGGCCCTGGGTTCGATCCTCAGCACCACATACAAAGCAATAAAATAAAGGCATTGTGTCCATCTACAACTAAAAAAAAATATTAAAAAAAAAATTTTTTAAAAATGGATGTGGGATCTCCTTTGGGTCTGATGAAAACATTTTGGAAGTTGGGCATAGTGGCGCACGCCTGTAATCCCAGCATTTTGGGAAGCTGAGACAGGAGAATCACGAGTTCGAAGCCAGCCTCAGCAACGGCGAGGCACTAAGCAACTCAGTGAGACCCTGTCTCTAAATTAAACACAAAATAGGGATGTGGATGTGGCTCAGTGGTTGAGTACCCCTGAGTTCAATCCTCGATACCAAAAAAAAAAAAAATTTGGAGCCAGAAAGAAATGATAGTTGTACAATATTGTAAAAACATAATTTCACTGGATTGTATACTTTAAATTGATGAATTTATACATTCTGTGAATTGCACCCTAGTTGTGTGTGTTTGCTTTGTTTTGTGGTACTGGGGATTGAACCCAAGACCTTACACATTCTAGGCAAGCACTCTAGCATTGAACCATATCAGCAGCCTTTTTAAATTATATTTCGAGACAGAGTTTCACTAAATTCCTGAGGCTGACCTTGAATTGGCAATCCTTCTGCCTCAGCCTCCTAAGGAGCAGGGATTACAGGTATGCGCCACCCAACTTGCCTCATTTTTTTTTTTTTTCTTCGCTTTTGTTGTACTTGGGATTGAACTCAGGAGCATTCTGATTCTGAGCTACAGCCCAAACCTTTTCTTTACTTTATTTTGAAACAGGGTCTCACTGAATTGCCCTTGCAGTTCTATAACTTGCAATCCTCCTGTTTCAGCCTCTGGTTTAGCCACAATTACAGGTGTATACCACCCAGCTCACCTCAATTATTATTATTATTATTTTTGTAGTTATAGATGGACAGAATGCCTTTGTTTATTTTTATGTAGTGCTGAGGATCGAACCCAGTGCCTCACACATGCTAGGCAAGCGCTCTACCACTGAGCCACAACCCCAGCCCTCACCCCATTTTTTTAAAGAAAAATTAGATATGGTCTGTGGTAGACACTACCTGTACATGCGAATATTCTTTCCAGTCCACAGAAGTCTATATATCCCAGTCAGCCGGCACTTAGGTAGAGTCATGTGACTGTTCTACTCTGAGTGACACATGGTGCTTCCAAGCCAAAACATTAAAGAATGAATGAGAGAGGTCCATGCCTCTCTTCTCTGTCACATGAATCCAAAGCATGTGAGTCAGTGAAGCAGACGGGATCCCTAAATAAATTAGTGTTCCCTATTGCTGCATGTAGGACATGTTATATGAGTAAAAATATAGTTCTCATCTTAATCCACTAAAATTTTAGAGGTTGATATTATGACATAAGCTTAGCCTGCTGTGACTGATAGAGGGTCAGATCTATGCAGGGCGTGAATCCAATATTAAGGAATCTGAATTCTATTCTGGAGGGATATATACTTTTATGGAGAGATAGTACTTTTAAGGAGAGTGACATGATATGTACTTGAGGAAAATAACTCTGGGGACAATGTACAGAGTACTTTCAACTTTAGTACACATGAATATTCAAGGAAAACTGTAATTATCTTCTAATTCCTTTACACATTCCATAAACAATAAAATATTATTTCTCAAGGAGAAAAAAAGTCACCTAAGAAGCTTTTCAAAATGCAATATTCTAATCCAAGGTATCTCCAAAGATCTTGAGTAAGAATCACTAGAGGTGGGATCTAGGCACATATAAATGGGGGGAAAAAATTTATAGGAAATTCTAGACTAAAGACTAGAGACAAGGAGGAAATGCTAAGTTCAGAGATGACCAAATTCACATAAATAGTATAATAAAATAATTATTCTTCTGACAAGTGAAATGATAAATGCTTAGGGAGTTTCTATTAAAATAGTAATTATGAAAAGGTACTCACCGTAACATTTATAAGTCACAGTTATAACTGAAAATTTCAACATCAGTAAAATGCAGGTGGCAGCTTGCTGGCATTCTATTGCTAGGTGATACCTACCCCAACATTTCTCTTATGCTTGAAAACATGGTTGACACCAGAGACAGAGGACAGAGCCATCCTGTTTCCTACATCATGTCTAATTTCCTCTTTTTCTTCCTTTTTTCCTTTTCTTGTAGAATAACTGGCATTCTCTACTGTCCTTGGTTCCCTCTGTATTCATTAGTCAACTTTCAATTGATCAAGATTTAACAGCTAACATATTTAAAGGCTCAAAAAGCCAAGTTACAGATATATTGGAAACTTAGTTTCTTGTTAAGGGTGTGTGTATGTGTGTTTACCACCAATGTTATTTACTATATATAATTACTAACACCCTCATATTTCCAGCATGGAAACTCCAATATTGTGAAAATAGTCCTTTGCTAACAATCATTCAATTTGTGTGGCAAAAACACATCATCTCAATGGAAAATGACCTCTAATAAATAGTAGTACTTGAGCTGACTGACAGAAAAAGTACCTTGATCATTTCTGAAATCTTGCTGTAAGATACAAGAGAAATTGACAGGTTTCACTACAAACCTCCTCCGTACCACTCAACAATCTTTTAACTCTTAGTTATTTAGATTCTTTTCTTGTTCCCCACAGGAGCTGTCCCAAGCCTCTCTACTCTCTCCACTCACTGTTGGCAGGTAATCCTGCCTTTTCCACTAAAAAAAGAGAGATGTGAACTCTCTCAACTCTCCTCTACCTGCCAGAATATACCTTTACATGCCTACTTCTTTTGAAGAATGACCTCTATTATGTTGGTTCCCCTGTTTCTTGCATTTCGTATCTTCCTCTTTCTTATTCTACTCCCTTATTTTGTGAGCACCTCCTCCTGTGGTCTTCTGAGAAAGGATGCATAGGAGGTAAATTTTTTTGTTCCTTTGAAAGGCTGATAATTATTTCGATCTATTCTCCCACCAGATTGATAGTTGGGTTGGGTAAAAAATTATAAGTAGGGCTGGGGTTGTAGCTCAGTGGCAGAGCACTTGCTTAGCATGTGTGAGGCACTAGGTTCGATCCTTAGCACCATATAAAAATAAACAAATAAAATAAAGGCATTCTGTCCATCTATAACTGCAAAAAAATTTTTTTAATTATAAGTTAAAAAAATGTCAATTCAGATTTTAGAAGGCATTGCTCCACTGGTCATATATTCATATACTTTCTAATATTGCAGCTGGGGAATATATTCCCCAGTGATTATTAACACATATATATACAAACTTTTATATACAATTTTTTTTTCCCTTGGGAAGCTTTAGAGGCTCTGAAATTTCATGATGATGTGCCTTGGTATGGGTACTTCTTCACACACTGTCCTAACGCACTTGGTGGGCCCTTTTTTTTTTTGGTACCGGGGAATTGAACTCAGGGGTACTTGACCACTGAGCCACATCCCCACCCCTACTTTGTGTTTTATGTAGAGACAGGATATCCCTGAGTTGCTTAGCACCTCACCCTTGCTGAGGCTGGCTTTGAACTCGCAATTCTCCTGTCTCAGCCTCCCAAAGTGCTGGGATTACAGGCGTGCACCACAGTGCCTGGCTCTTGGTGGGCCCTTTTAACCTGGAGGCTCGTGACTTTTAGTTATATACGTATTGGACTTCCTTGATTGATCTATCCACCTCTTTAGTCTACTTTAGTCTCCTTCCTTGATTGATCTATCCACCTCTTTAGTAGTCTTTTTAGTCTACTTTTGGGAAATTTTGTAAGTTTTACAACCAATTTTTAAAATTTCAACTATTATATTTGGGAATTTCTTGCTCTTATTGTTTCTTTTTTCTACAACATCTTGAGCTTCTTGCTTGACCTTCTTTATGCTCCTAGTGTCACTATCAACTCCTCCTACTTCCTATTTCTTTTCTTTTCTTTTCTCTTTTTTTTCCTTTGGTGGTACTAGAGATTGAATTCAAGAACTCAAGGTGTTCTACCAATGAGCAACACTCACCACTCTCTACACCCTCCTTTTTTTTTAAATCTTTTATAGTGAGACAGGGTCTAAATTGTCCAGGCTGGCCTCCAATTTGTGATACTACTGCTTGGCCTCCCAAGTAGCTGGGATTATAGGTATGCACCACCACACTTGGCTCACCTCCATTTTTGAAAGAAAAGTTAGATTATGGTTTGTGATAAGTTCCTTCTCCTATTTCTATGACCCCTCTTTTTCAGTGTCTTTCATTACTACCTCTTCTTCTGCAAAACCTTTAAGTAGAAGATTTTTTTCTTGGCGCTTTTCTGCATAAAGCCTCTCTCTAGTCAAACTTTCTCCTTGCATGGTTTCAATTAAATATACTGATATTATCAAACTATTATAATCTACTATTGGTAGCTCCAACTTTTCTCTTTTAAGTTCTAGATCTGAATTTCTGATTACCTTCTCTGATTTCTTCCTTATCCTCAGCAGAATAGATTCTTCCCTCTCTTGGCTCCCAAGGCTCAGTTCATAGCCTATAACACTCGTTCACAATAATTGTTTACCATGACCCAATCTGTAGACTCTACTAGACTGTGAGCCTCTTCAAGGCATGAGCTAGTCATCTGTTAGCCTGAGTTTCATCCTCAACATCTAGCAAATGACACTCCACAGGTAGGTGTTGAATTACAGTAACTTTAAATGAATTTACAGTACAAATATTTGACAATGTAATGGCTAATTAAGTATAGAATGTAACCGGAATCCTAACCCAGTAGTATGTAAGTTCCAAAATGCATCTTTGGTTATTTTAATCTTAAAAGAGTATGATTTTAAACCAAACTTTCCCAATCTTATCCAAAGGCACACTCTTCATAGTCATTTGCACATGTGTAAATTCAGAATTTGAAAAGCTATTTCAGTTTTAAATCCTCTCCTCAACCAAGCAGGCACCAATAGTTTCCACAGAATACAGAACACATTAACACATTTTTTTGTTGTTGTTTGGGATAAACATAAAACAAAAAAATGATAAAAGAAATCTCTTTAGAATGTATCACCCATATAAAAATGCTAATAGTGGGTAATCCACTGGCATGCCAACTCTGTAATAATTTTTTCCAGAAATGTTAAGTGATCAAAGAGTAAGGAAAAGAAAGACATCCCTGACCCTCTATTAGAGTACCACTGCTAAGGGCTGAATAAGGCTGAATCAAGAATGCTCATTTGTATGCAGGGATTAGGTGTTGTGGGTTTTTGTTTACTTTAGTTTTGGTTTGATTTTCTTTTTTCTTAATGCCAAATCTTACATTTTTTTTTTCCTTTTTCCTGTTGAACTGATGCTATGTTAAGATATAAGCACAAACATCTCTTAAGTGTTTTAAATCCATCCAATTGTTTGAGAAGGCATACGTGCTGGGCCACTGCAGCCAAAACATTAGAGCTAGGAATTTTGATGAAGATAATAATTGCTTACAGACTAGCTTGTTTAAACTTGCTCAACAGAGAACAATTTAATACCATATTTTCATCACAGGCTTTTTCCTTGCATAAATAATCACTACTATAATGAGCACTTTAAAAAGGGAGATTATCTGAAGGTTAAGTAGTAAGGAAGTTATCAATTAGATTCCATCATCTTCAAAATTTCACTTATGCAAACTTTATATTAATAAAAATTTTTGGCTGGCTTAAGCTCTGTTTTAACAAACCATTTGTTTAGTGTGCAGAGCATCAATCTAAGAATAAAGATACCTAGTTCTTCTCCAGTGCTGACCAGAATGTTTCTGTAGCCTTGGTAGGTCAAGAATTTCCTCATACCTCCAGAACATCCCCGTGTTCTATCTCACATCTGAAAGCCATATTCAGGCTCTATGCTTAGGCTGGGAATGGCTCCCTCACTTCTCTCATTCAGTTACTTTCATTATTTGTAGAGCTTCTAATTCAATATTCAACCAATATTTACTAAGGGCTTCCTCCATGAGAGGCAATGCAGGGAGAGTGAGGATGAGCTCATTTCCTAGGAGGACACTGGTTTACTAACTAACAAAAAGGACTATCTCCGTCCAGCTGCTGGTTTCATCCTGACTCTCTGGATTTCCTGTTCTTTGTTTCTCTAGAATATATAGCTGGAAGTCCTAGAACATTGGTTAGATTCACAGGACTGAGTTAAAGCAGTCACTCAGTGATTAGAGTTATAGGGCCAGGCAATCTAGAAGTCAACATGATTTCAAGACAGAGATAAGTCCTGAAACAGACCAAAGTCACCTATTCAGAAGGCCAAGATAACCCTTTTTGTGTTTGATACCAGTGATGACCCTGGGTTTGCTGAATCTTTTGCCCTTTTAACTATAGCATCTAAGGCAGAACTCTCAAGGTCTCATTCAGCGAGATACTGACCTCTGACCCTTAAAGCAGGGAGCCATTCAGGTTGTAAGCCTTCAGTACTGGTGTGTGAAAGACACAATCATGTCTTCCAACTAAGTCTGAAACCTCATGAAGAGTGGAATGGAGGGTGAGAAGTGAGACAGCTATGTTTACAGACATACTAAACCGCCAGATTCCAATGGTAGACCTTAAACTGGAGAGTCTAAATTGTGGACATTTACTCACTTGCCTCCACCTACCTATCTCATTGGTATTTGTGTGACAACCTCCTCTACTTTTTGTCTCTTTCTCAGATCCTTCTCATTTAGAGGTCACTTAGCTCTGATCCAAAGCCTTGTTCTGATCTTGGTTCATTGATATGCTCCCAATCTGAAACCTTTATCTGCCTCCAGACCCCCTGGTTGATGCCTGATCACAGACTAAGTTCATTCTCTTGACACTTGTCTCCATGCCATTTGATTTAGTCTTTTTTTTTGGTACCAGGGATTGAACTCAGGGGCACTCGACCACTGAGCCACATCCCCAGCCATATTTTTTAAAAAATATATTTAGTTATAGATGGACTCAATATCTTTACTTGATTTTATTTTTATGTGGTGCTGAGAATTGAACCCAGGACCTCACATGTGCGAGGCAAGCGCTCTGCCACTGAGCTACAACCCCAGCCCCCCCCCCCAGCCCTATTTTGTGGTTGGTTTTTTTGTTTTGTTTTTTAGGTACTGGGGATTGAACTCAGGGGCACTCGACCACTGAGCCACCACTGAGCCACATCCCCAGCCCTATTTTGTGTTTTATGTAGAGACAGGGTCTCACTGAGTTGCTTAGCACCTCGCTGTTGCTGAGGCTGGCTTTGAACTCACGATTCTCCTGTCTCAGCCTCCCTAAGTGCTGGGATTACAGGCTTGCGCCGCTGCGCCTGGCTTCATTTCAGTCTCATCAGAGCTCTGTTCCTGCCTCCCCTGCCACTGCTGCCTTCAGTTCTAAGGCTGACCAGAACCATAGAATCTTTTTTAGAGTATTTTGTAAGGACAAAGGAATTAAGAAATGATTTGTTTATTTAACAATGTTACACAAAGAACATATAAATTTGCTCACAACTAATTGTAATACATGCATCAATTTATTATATTTTTATGTATGTCAAGTTTCTCATATTTATTTATTTATTTTTTAATATTTTTTTTTAGTTGTTGATGAACACAATGTCTTTATTTTATTGCTTTGTATGTGGTGCTGAAGATCGAACCCAGGGCCTCACGCATGCGAGGCAAGCGCTCTACCGCTGACTACAATCCCAGCCCCAAGTTTCTCATATTTAAATGAGTATATTTTCCACAAATATATATTTATACTTAATTAAAATAACATGTGTTCTGGGATTAACATAAAGCTATAATACACTTCTGTATTCCTAACTGTATAATGGTATTAAAAACATCTAGAAACAAATTGGTTCCATAAAAGGAATGCAAATTTTGAGTGATTTATTTTTCAAATATAGTATCTACACTCCTTCACAAAGTATTTCAGAAATGTTATATAGAAGAAAAATATTATAAGTGAATTAAGTAGAAGATACTCTTCTGAAGAAACCCAGTGGTGGGCTCTTCCTCATGATTTTGGAAATTTGGACAATTATCTCATAATTACCATGTTTTATATATTCAGATATAGCTGCAGTGAATTCTCTGAAAGACCTGAACAGCCTAATGAGAAAGGAATATTCTTCTGAGTATACTTTATTAGACTAACTCATTTTAAGGATCTAACTTTTCTATGAGCAAATCACAAAAACAGAAGCATTTTCCTTTTAAAGACAGGCATTTTCATTGTTCTAATATAAAGAGTAGTTTGAGACTGTTACATAAATATATTTCTACAATTTGAAAGAGTTAAAGGAGATCCCTCATCTCAATTCCTAGGAGATGTTATCCTGGAAAGGGTAAACAGAAGAAAATAGTTTCCTGAAATTGTGCCAGGGCTACATGTCAACTGCCTGGCAGGAAATGCTTTTGGAGGACCTAGATAAACAGACTATCATCTTTTTTAGGAAAACATTCTCTTCAGCTTCTTACAAAACAAATGTACTGAATTTAACCAGCATCAAAAACACACTAAGCCCAACAGGGCTCTGAGAATGTTTAAGGGTTGGTACCTGTAGGGTCTATGACAATTAAATGTCTCCACTTCTCTTTAAATTTACATGAACCTCACTGCTCAACAAGCAAGTATCAATGTTGCTTACTGGGCTTTTGTAGTAAATCTTTCCACTCATCTTCATTATTATTTTAGTGAACCTTTATCTTATGAGAAATTCTCACTTAGAAGCAGCTCTTAAATGCTTTAACATTATAGAATGCTAATTCTTTTTTTTATTTTAAAAGTTGTAGATGGACATAATAATTTTTTATTTTATTTATTCATTTTTTATGTGGTACTGAGGATCAAACCCAGTGCCTCACAAGTGCTAGGCAAGTGCTCTACCACTGGGCCAAAACCCCAGCCCTAGAATAGTAATTCTTTCTTACATTTATATAATAGTAAATTTTTCAAAATATTTTATATCCATTATCTTAATTCTTCCCAATTATCTCATTTCATAAGAGCCAGGATTGACACTTGGGCATAATAAATGATTTGTTTGTACTCAAAGATTGTTAGGTCTAGAACCAATTAGTCCCAAACATTTTCTAGAATATTTCCCTCTGTCCCCACTTTGTATCAGAAAATAGATCTGAAAATCACACAACCATCTATACTAAATTAATCCTTCTACCTCACTTCATTTTAACTATCTTTAACGACAAAAGGCTGATGGCAATCTAAGTGCTAAGTGAGAAGACCTACTACCAACTAAAGAAATTTGTCCTGCATAAATTCTTTTTTTTTTTTTTTGGTACCAAGGATTGAACTCAGGAGTACTCAACCACTGAGCCCCAGCCTCAGCCCTATTTTGTGTTTTGTGTAGAGACAGGGTCTCACTGAGTTGCTTAGTTGCTTAGCACTTCGCTGTTGCTGAGGCTGGCTTTGAACTCGCGATTCTCCTTGTCTCAGCCTCCCAAAGTGCTGGGATTACAAGCGTGAGCCACCACGCCCAGCTGTCCTGCATAAACTCTGCTCAGCCTTTCGGATCTCCTTTTTCTCCCCACCGGCCAACAGTTTTATTCAGCTCCAATCCCAACCACCCATCTTCTCTTCTTCCTTTCTCACATAGGAAGCATCCTCTGCTCTACCCACCTCATGCCCAATCTTGCCCAGTCACAAAGGGGAGCAAAACTTCCATGACTCAAGGAACAAAGTTCTATGAAAGATAATATACCTGTCTACCTGCTATGCCTCATCCAATAATCAAGGCACCTCGGATAACAGCTGGATCCCACCTCAACTTCAGGGTCCTTCCCCCATGTCCACAATTACCAGCCATTACTTCAAATATCCACCCAATGTGCCCTTCCTCCCCAATAGGACATGTTTGCCTTAGTTCCTATAGTGGATTGAAGGGACATGTTTGCCTCAGTTACTATAGCGGATTAAAGGGAAAAATAAAGAAATTTTGTGTAAAGACACTTTTATGTTCTCTCCACAAAATTCAGAAGAAGAAAAGATTCTGGGAAGATGGTGGAACCACCAGAAATCTATTCCCTAGTCAGAAATTGCACAAGCAGAATTTCTCTGATGCGACTATTTTGGAACTCTGGGGTCTATTGAAGGCTTGAACTTCCAGGGATATGCTTGGACAGTAAATTTCAGTTCAGTTCAGTTCAGTCAATCTCAAGTCTTAGAACAGCAGGAAATATCCACTCTCATCCCCATGGCAGATAGCATGTGTTCCTGGAGCAACTTATATGCAGCTTGTAGGAACTAGATTGTGCAAAAAGGACTTATCAGCATCTGTGCTGTGATTGCTGATTGCACCTTCTAATCACTGAGGTGCAGACATGAGGCAGTGCTATAGTTTGAAACTGGAATAGGACCCAAAGGCCCATATGTTAAAGGCTTCGTCCCCAGCTTGGCACTACTGGGAGGTGGTAGAAACTTTAAGAGGTGGAAGTCATGTGGGTGTGTCTTTCGTAGAATATTTTCCACAATATAAAAAGGACTGTAGACCCAAATCTCTTTCTCTCTTTCATGACCTGACCATGAGATAAGGAGCTTTGCTCCTCCACACATTCCCTACCATTCCCTGCCTTGCCATAGGCCCCAAAGCCAACTTACCATGGACTGAAATCTTCAAAACTGTGAGCCAAAACAAACTTTTCCTCTTTATAAGTTGATTATCTCAGGTATTTTGTTACAGTAATGGAAAGTTAACAGAAGAGGACAGTCGTTGTTAGAATAAAGTCGTTGCAAGAATAAAGTTGCAATAATAAAATCTTAGAAGAAAACATAGGCAAGAGCCAGGCGCGGTGGCACAAGCCTGTAATCCCAGCACTTAGGGAGGCTGAGACAGGAGAATCTCAAGTTCAAAGCCAGCCTCAGCAATGGCGAGGCACTAAGCAACTCAGTGAGACCCTGTCTCTACATAAAAAAACACAAAATAGGGCTGAGGATGTGGCTCAGTGGTCGAGTGTCCCTGAGTTCAATCTCCAGTACCAAAAAAAATAGGCAAAATGTTCAAGATAATTTAACAATGATTTCTTGGATATAACACCAAAGGCACAGGCAACAAAAGTAAAAACAGATAAACTGGACTTTAAGAAATTAAAATTTCAGGCATCAAAAATACTACCATCTAGGTATGGTAGCATATGCCTGTATTCCCAGCAACCTGGGATGCTGAGGCAGGAGGATCACAAGTTCACAAAGCCAAACAGGAGAATCACAGTTTCTGAGACAGGAATCCTCTGTGTTTCTCCTTTACTAGCAAAGCAATAAACTTCTTTTTTTTTTTTTTTCTCAAAAACATGTCCTTATTATTGGATTGGCTTCAGGGACAAGGACCAAGGTTTCAGTAAAAAATTTGGTACCCCAGGTGGGACCCAAGAGCAGCCCTCTCTCCAGCTTTCTTGGGCAGGCCTAGCTCTCCAAACACCACTTCCCTGCTGAGGATGCAAGGTGACTGATGAACTTGTTGAGAGCCAACTGCAGGAGAGTAAGGAGACAGGTGAGTTTGCCTTGGGTCCAAGAGGAGCTATTCCTGTGAGTAGAGAATATGTCCCCTTCAGGGAACTCCCTCCTTCTCTCCCTGAATGGTACAGGTTGCTCCATCATGGTCCACTTTGAGAAAAAGAAAATTGAACTCAGTAAAGTTGTGACATCCTTGGCCATCTGATAAGTCCGCTAGTGTACACACCAAGACCCTTGATTCCACACATCTGGTTTCTCTGCATGGGAGCATCTGGTCCCTGTTTATGGGTACATCTGTGGCACCACTGGTGTAGGAGTCATGGTTAAGCGAGACTCGGGAACCTAGGGATATTTACTCCTTTTTGGTCTATTCTAGGGTCTCATCTATTTGTTGGCCTTGGGTTTGGGAATTCCTTCTGGTTGTCTGTCTTGTGTTTTTGTTTTATTCGTATCTGTTACCGCCCCCTTTACGACATGGCCAATACTGCATTGACCATATAGATAGTGTTTTGGAAAAGATCTTGGTGGGTCAATTTAAAGGTTCCCGTCTATCAGCCCTGGTCTTGGGGCTCCTCCTTAGTTGTCTCTTTCTGTGTTTCTTTTTTGTACATCTTGCGTTTGGAGTTGGTCTGTCAGAAGTAAAGTAAGATGAATATACCTATACCACCAAAGGTATAAGCCTGTCTAAGATAATGTTTCACTGTAATGATTTGGCTTTGAATGGCTTTCTGGAGTATTACACAATCTTGCAGTTGGAATTGCTCTGTCAAAGGTAAAGTAAGTAGAAGAAATTTGTATGTGCAGGTCTACTGTTTTAAAGATTATCTGTCACCCCTGGTTTTGGTGATCCTCTCTTGTCTTGTTTTTTTTTAATTTGTTACTGGCCCTTTAAGACACAGGCAATCCTGCATTGATATTACTGGTAGGCTCTTGAGCAGAGAGATCTTGGCTGAATGGGCCACCTACAGGTGTGAGCCTGTCTAAGAGAAAGACAGTTTACTATAACACAATCTGGCCTTTGAATGGTTTTTCTGGATTATTATACAATCATGAAGTTGGTCTGTCAGGAGTAAAGTATATGGATGAGGTTTTGTGTATACTGGCATTTATGCAGCTGCGTGATAAGGGGTCTGAACCTTTAGGAACTGCCTCTGGTGTGCAAGGAGAGCAGGACACAAGAAGAAAGGGTTAAAAAGATCTAAATCTTTTAAAGCCAGTACTACTTCTCAGCCTGGCCTCACATAGCCACAGATCATCTCACTGTCGGTCAAGGACACTAGCCCTAAACTCTGGGTGGAAAAAATCCCATAAAAGCTGCCTTGGGGCTGGGACTGTGGCTCAGTGGCAGAGCGCTTGCCTCACATGTGGGAGGCACTGGGTTCGATCCTCAGCACCGCATATAAATAAATGAATAAATAAAAGTCAATCAACAACAACAACAAAAAGCTGCCTTGGCTGTGTAAAAACGGCCAAAGAGGACCTGGCCTCTGTCCTGCCTTCTAGTCCCTATTGTCCATCTTGCGTAGAGGCTGCTAGTCACAAAGAATGTGGCAGTAGGGTTCAGCACTGTTAGTTTATGACTTGAGGACAGGAATAGTCTCCCCTTTTAAGATCTGACAGGACACCCCATTTGGCCAGGGGATATCCATCACGGGGGCAAAGCAGTACTTGCTATAACAGTATCCCATCAAACTAAATGCATGCAGAGACTGACAGAAGAAACAACTGCACCCAGAAAAGAAAAAGACAGAAACGGAGGCCAACCTTCAAGGAAGATCTACAAAAGGAAGGGATCTTCAAGGAAGCCTAAAGAAAAGGATGGAGGGCTGGGGTTATGGCGCAGTGGTAGCGTGCCCACCTAGCACTCGTGAGGCACTGGGTTCGATCCTCAGCACCACATAAAAATAAAAAATAAAGATATTCTGCCCACCTACAACTAAAAAAAAAAATTAAACATTAAAAAAAAAAAGAAGAAAAGGATGGAAAGGGCCTCCTCCATTGGATATCAACATGCCTAGTATAAGAAAAAGATCTAAAAGGAGCCTCTGAGTACAATTGACAGTGGAGAACTCACTTAAAAACCAATGGCATTATGATAATAAAAAGGAAGACAGGTCAGGTTCAAAAATATCCTGTGCTCCAACTCCTTGAGTGCAACCTGGTAGGAAAAAGATTAAGGCACAGTTTTTGTATATGCTGGATTGTCCAACCCTCTCCTGGGATAACATTTATTGTGTAAATTAAATGCACAGATGACATTCATAAGGATTGTTTAATAATATGTATTTAAGACAGGGTCTAAAACTAGAAAAGATAAAAGAAAGTTATAGGTATGGAAATATATTTTAGTATGAAAAAATTAGAAGATAAAAGAAATGTTTCTGGATGAGAAAGTATTTTGTCTGGTAAAGTAATATGCTTATGCTAAAGTCTGAGATGAAAGAAAGGAAAAAACTGAGGATACAAACAAGTCGTGAATGTCAAAGTTAAGTTGCAAAACGTAAATCTCACAAAGTTTGTGTTTGTGGCTAAAGAAAGAAATTGAAGAAGATGGAAAGATCTTCTAAGATGGAAAGATCTCCCATGCTCTTGGATAGGCAAAATTAATATAGTCAAAATGGCCATACTTCCAAAACTGTAATACAGATTTAATACAATTTCTATTAAAATCCCAAAGACATTCTTCATAGGACTAGAAAAAGCAATCATGAAATTCATTTGGAAAAGTAAGAGACCCAGAATAGCCAAAGCGATCCTTAGCAAGAAGAGTGAAGCAGGAGGCATCACAATACCAGACCTTAAACTATACTACAGAGCAACTAGTAACAAAAATGGCATAGTATTGGAACCAAAATAGACATGTAGACCGATGGTACAAAATAGAAGACACAGAGAGAAACCCAAATAAATACGCTTATTTCATACTAGACATAGGTGCCATAAACATACATTGGAGAAAAGATAGCCTATTCAACAAATGGTGCTGGGAAAACTGGAAATCCATATGTAGCAAAATGAAATTAAACCTCTAATTCTCATCGTGCACAAAAATCAACTCAAAGAGCATCAAAGACTTAGATACTATAACAGAGACCCTGTGCCTAATAGAAGAAAAAGTAGGCCCAGATCTTCATCTTAGGCTTAGACCTGATTTCCTGAACAAGACTCCTTAAGCACAAGAAGTAAAATCAAGAACCCATAAATGGGATGGATTCAAACTACAAAGCTTCTTCTCAGCAAAGGAAACAATCAATAATGTAATGAGAGAGCCTATAGAATGAGAAAAAATCTTTACCATATGCACCTCAGACAGAGCACTAATCTCCAGGATATATAAAGAACTTAAAAACCTTAACACCAATAATAATAATAATAATAACCCAATCAATAAATGTGCTAAGGAACTGAACAGACACTTTACAGAAGAAGAAATACGATCAATCAACAAACATATGAAAAAATGTTCATCATCTCTAGTAATTAGAAAAATGCAAATCAGGGCTGGGATTGTGGCTCAGTGGTAGAGCGCTTGCCTCGCATGCGTGAGGCCCTGGGTTCGATCCTCAGCACCATGTACGAAGCAGTAAAATAAAGACATTGTGTCCATCTACAACTAAAAAAAAAAAAAAATTAAAAAAAAATGCAAATCAAAACTACTCTAAGATTTCATCTCACTTCAGTTAGAATGGCAATTATCAAGAATACAAGCAGGGCTGGAGTTATGGCTCAGTGGCAGAGTGCTTGCCTAGCATGTGTGAGGCACTGGGTTCGATTCTCAGCACCACATATAAATAAATGAATAAAATAATGGCCTATCAATGTCTAAAAAAAATTTAAAAGAATACAAGCAAAGCCGGGCGCGGTGATGCAAGCCTGTAATCCCTGCACTGAGGCTGAGACAGGAGTTCAAAGTCAGCCTCAGCAAGGGCAAGGTGCTAAGCAACTCAGTAAGACCCTGTCTCTACATAAAACACAAAATAGGGATGAGGATGTGGCTCATTGGTCAAGTGCCCCTGAGTTCAATCTCCAGTACCAAAAAAAGAGAATACAAGCAATAATAAGTGTTGGTGAGAATGTGGGGGAAAAGTCATGCTCATACATTGCTGGTGGGACTGCAAATTGGTGCAACCACTATGGAAAGCAGTATGGAGATTCCTTAGAAAACTTGGAATGGATCTACCATTGACCCTGATATCCCATTCTTCAGTTTATACCCAAAGGACTTAAAATCAGCATACTACAGTAACACAGTCACATCAGTGTTTATAAGCAGCTCAATTCACAATAGCCAAACTATGGAACCAACCTAGATGCCCTTCAACAGAGGAATGGATAAAGAAAATGTGGTACATATACACAATGGAATATTACTCAGCCTTTAAAATGAATGAAATTATGGCATGGAACTAGAGAATATCATGCTAAGTAAAATAAGTCAATCTCAAAAAAATCAAAAGCCAAATATTTTCTCCGATAAGCGGATGCTGATTCATAGTGGGGTGGGGGGATAGAGAGGAATGAAGGAACTTTGGTTTGTATAAAGAGGAGTGAGGGGAGAGGTGAGGCTGGGAAGAACAGTGAGAATAAGACAGGCATTATTATCCTATATACATGTATAATTACACTTAGTGGAGTGACTCTGCACCATGTATACCCAGAGAATGAGAAGTTGTGCTCCATTTGTGTACAATATGTCAAAATGCATTCTACTGTAAAATAAAATAGTAATAATAATAATAATAAGCTAATTAGGTCACTTTGAAAAAAGTTTGTGTTTGTGATTAAATTATTAGCTCAAAGTTTAAATGGAACTTTAATGTACTGAATGAAGCAAAGTCTAAAACATTGATCTGCTCTTATCAAGATATTTTTCTTCTATTTGTTAGGTTTTATTACTTAGGGAAATTAAGTCTTAAATGAATTAGGGTTTGTACTTGTTTTAAAGTTTTTTAAATGATTACTTTGTAACTGGTTAGACAAACAACTATTATTTTAGCTTATAACACCCTAAATATATGTGACTAGATGTAAGTATACATGTGGGAACTATGTCTATATCTGAGCCTTGTCTAAATGTTATGTAAACGTTTATAAAATGGAATTTTATCTAGGTTTACTGGCAAAGCAACTAATAAGTGCTCTCCTTTATACATTGTATCTGACATAGCAGGGCCACATTGTCATTTGAAGATCTGTCTTATATCTATTTGTTTTGAGTAAGTCTGTTTCTGATCAGTAACACTATTTCCTAAATGTATAAGAGAGTTAAAGCTATCCTTTGATTTTTGCTAGTACTGCTAACCCATGCAGACCTGTGATTATTGTTACTGTATACTAGGGGTTCTAAATTGTACTTTAAAATTCAAAGTTAGTTAAATGTAGAGTTTAGGGGAGAGCATGTTACCAAGTTGGTGTTCTCCAAACTAAAATTATCTGTAGCAATAGTCTCAGATTTGTATAGAAATAACAAATTTGGGTGGTATTTATTCATGTCACTTGATGTTTTATAGCTAGATAAAGTTACGTGTTGTCAATAATTTACATATACAATTCTGTGTGACTCTTCACACTGGAATAAGAATTTAAATGTATTTTTGGAAAGTAATAAGGAGAGCCTGATCTGTCTCAAGGTGACATTGTAAAACATGGAAGCATTTTGCCACAAAACGGAAGTTAAAATCTCTCTTAGCCTTTCTTTGATTTATGCTTCAGATGTAATGTTGTATTGTGTGATTTGTCAAGAGCCCCACCTTACCTTAAATAAGACTTTGCCTCCCACCTTACTCCATGTTAGAATGGCTCCAAAATAGACTAGATTTCAGCTCTTTTTTTTTTTTTCAAAACTTTTTTAGTTGTAGATGGACACAATGTCTTTATTTTATTGCTTTGTATATGGTGCTGAGGATCGAACCCAGGGCCTCACGCATGCGAGGCAAGCGCTCTACCACTGAGCCACAATCCCAGCCCCAGATTTCAGCTCATTTAAAGTTGTGTTCAAAAGATTGATTTTTGTTGTAAAGATTACTGTGATCTCAAAATAAACAGGGGATATAATGTATAGCTAAGTAAAATTTTGAGATTATAAAAATCATTTTTCTTGGTTTAGAGCTATTACACAAGTTGAATTTTTTTTTTTTGCTGTTAATTTCATTTTGTATTTTCCTTGTAAACTTTATAACTGTTGCCTGTTAGTGTTTTGCAGAGGTTCTGCACCTAATAAAACAGCTGAGTTAATTTGAGGTAATAAGCCATCACCTTTAGGATAGATTGTATATAATACTGACTTCCAGTACTAATACTAACCCCAATTAAATGAAAAGGATAACTGTAAAAGTATAGATACTGAAGTTATAACCTGTTATTACCATTTTCAGAGTGGTGAAAATGGCCTGAGGGGTTGTTTAAAACCAAAAACTTGGAGACCAAAGTCAAAGAAGTAAAAGGGCAAAAGACAAAACAGCCAACACTTTGGCCCCTGCCCTCTAAGGTCAGCCAGAACACAGAGAATGATGTGACCCCTCTCTGGGCCCTATAACTCTGGTGAGTTACCTGATCTGCAGATCAAGGAGATCAAGAGTACACTAGAGAACAGGAAACCAATCAGCACACATTCTGCAAAACGGAGGGTCATTGAAGATGGAAATGTCCCTAATCCCTGTTCCAAAAGAAGCCAAGTACGGTCAGCAAGACCCTGACTCATCCTAGCAGATGGCACTTTTGGTAGAGGAAAGCTAAAGGAGTCAAGAGGCTTGAAATAAGCCGGGCGCGGTGGCTCAAGCCTGTAATCCCAGCACTTAGGGAGGCTGAGACAGGAGAATCGCGAGTTCAAAGCCAGCCTCAGCAACAGTGAGGTGCTAAGCAACTCAGTGAGACCCTGTCTCTGCATAAAACACAAAATAGGGCTGGGGATGTGGCTCAGTGGTTGAGTACCCCTGAGTTCAATCCCCAGTAGCAAAAAAAAAAAAAAAAAAAAGGCTTGAAATACATCTCCAAGGGTAATTTCTGAGGAATCGCAGCTGACTCTTAAGAGTAGATAGGAACGAGGTCAGTTTTGACCAGCTTGGTCTTAAACACTTGGCAGAAGAGTATAACCTAAGCACAGTTCTACATGTACATTTTAAAGGAAAAACAATGTTTTTTTTAAATGTAACTTAAGATGTACGCTTGCATCAGCCCTACCAAAGTAAGTAAAGCTGGAAGCTATAAAGGAAGCGTTTTTGTGTGAGAGTGCCTAATAATAATGATCACAAAGAGCCAGGCGTGGTGGTGCATGCCTGTAATCCTAGCACTTTGGGAGGCTGAGACAGGAGAATCTCAAGTTCAAAGCCAGCCTCAGCAACAGCGAAGCGGTAAGCAACTCAGTGAGATCCTGTCTCTACATAAAACACAAAATAGGACTGGGAATGTGGCTTAGTGGTCGAGTGCCCCTGAGTTCAATCCTCAGTACCAAAAAATAATAATAATGATCACAAAGGACTCCACAGTTGCAAGTTTGTCCTGAGTTAATTTGAGCCTGATCTCATAGACCTTACAAATCTTCCTAACCTCCTACATAAACTCAATCTGTTGTTCACTGATATGATTGCAAATTACTGTCTTCCTGGTTTTCAGAGATTGGCTGAAATTGCTTTTGTGTTAATTATTTACAAAAAAGTAACGCCTTGCTGTCTTGTTTATCGTTGTCTTAGCGTGCTCCCCGCACTATGTATGCCCTGTCCAGCTGCAACACTGGTCCACTGTATGCTTTGAATACAGCCCTTGCTGCTCTGCCACTGCAACTTATTTTTTAAATGGACATGTTTTCCCTCTTCCTCTCTCCCTGCTCCTCCCTAATCTTTCCCCCACTCCTCCTTAATCTCTCCCCCTCCCTAATCTCAGAGGAAAGAGGAAACAGGATTACCTTTTTCCCCCATTTTAGGCAGATTTATCTGTCCTTGAGTACACACCCACCGTCGTACAGAAAGTAATACAAACTTGGGGATGGTACCAAAAGATCTCAGACATGACCATCTCCCAAATTAACAAGTGAAAGCCCGGCGCGGTGGCGCAAGCCTGTAATCCCAGCATTTAGGGAGGCTGAGACAGGAGGACCGCGAGTTCAAAGCCAGCCTCAGCAATGGCAAGGCGCTAAGCAACTCAGTGAGACCCTGTCTCTACATAAAACACAAAATAGGGCTGGGGATGTGGCTCAGTGGCTGAGTGCCCCTGAGTTCAATCTCCAGTACCAAAAAAA